>BHFT01002220.1:0-77866 GCA_004320025.1 Laticauda laticaudata
GACCTGCTTCCGAGCTGCTTCCCTTTATATCCGCGGGGCTTACGCAATGCATCCTCCCCACATGCGCAATTAACGCTTGGCATTCGTTAGGCTTCCGCTGTGCATCCGCTAGGCTTCCACTGTGCATCCGCTTCATCCGTTCCGCGTCCGCTCTGCATCCGCTGTTTCCGTTCCACGTCCACTTTGCTGCAGCCCCCCGGATGCCTCGCGGATGTGCCATCTGCTTCCATCCGCTAGGCTTCCGTTCTGCATCCGCTTTCCATCCTCTCTGCGTCCTCCTCCTGTCCATTCCTTTCCGTGTTATCTGCTCTGGTATTGCAAATTTTTGCCCCTTTTAAGAGTGGATAACAACGGATGGAACATTTTTCTCTTCCGTTGTGTCCTTTTTATTAATGTTTTGCATCCGTTGGGCCGTGTGACCTAGCCTTTAGGAAGGTTAACCATTCTTATGCCATCCTTACAGAGATGACACAGGAGAGCCTTCCAAACCCTAGACTCAAACTGTGACTCCAAAGTCTCCCTTCCCACCAAAACAGAATGCACCTCATTGGCAATATCTTTGGTAGGGGTACCTGGATTGGCAGTGCGAAATTCTAAAAATTTGAATAGACTAGCACGTACCCTGGCAAAAAGCTTGAATTCGACCTTCCATGCCCTGGATGCCCTTAACAGAGAACTGAGGGAGGTCAGCGAAGCCACTCTGGAGAATAGGGCAGCAATAGACTTCCTTCTCTTGAAGCATAACTATGGCTGCGAAACATTCAAAGGGATGTGTTGCTTCAATCTGAACGAAACCTCAGAACTCGTAGGGAGGGACATCCACCACCTGAAAGAGCTAGCTCAAAATATTGGTCAGGAGCAATCATTCCTGGACTTTTCATGGCTCTTCTCATGGATGCCAGATTTCCATTGGCTAAAAATCCTCATAACAACCACAGTCACCATTTGTGTCTTTGGGGCCCTCATGTGTTGCCTCTGTAGGTGCATACCACCCTGCCTCAGCTGCTTAAAGGCCTGTATTCCCTCTAAAAAGAGAAAATTAAAAAGGGGACAGGCAGCTATGTTGATGATCCAGATTGATCAAGAATACCAAGTATACCAAGACATTCAATCAGAAATCACCCCTTAGAGAGAGAGAAAAAAAGAGGGATTATGGAAAGGGAACTTCATGAGGACAGTGGTGTCACCCAGAAAGGAAAAAGCCCAAAGGAACATTAGGCCAGCCATAAAACAAACTTGCATAGGAAAAGAAATCTAATAAAAGACATTGAAAGGACCCCCCTAGACAAAAGCCAAGTAATTAAGAACATACCAAACCAGCCAAAAGACAAGAATTACAAATAGAAGATTACAAAAAAGCCATCAAAAACTAAGAGATTAGAGGAAAAAACTGATAATACAGCAAGCTGCCCCGCAGAGTTTATTTTCGTGTCTTCTTTTTTTTTTAAAAAAAAGTTTTTATTTTTATTTTTTACACATCTCTTTACGTGAACAATGTGATTTCTATTTTCACCTTGCCACCTAATTTATTTTACCTTACGTTATTATCTTCATTAATTAACTCAAGACCAATATAAATGCACAAAACACAAACACACCAAAAAAGCAAGATTAAAGTAAAATTAATATATTTAGGATCCACATGGTGTATTCCTCAATCTACAATATGTTTTATATTTATTCCAACACTATTCATATAACCATTTCCTATTTTTTCTTTATAAGGTGTATCGGTTTAAAATGGGGACATTAAATTTATTTTAAAGTAAGGGGAGAAAAATTAATTAATATAATATTCTTGTTATGAAATTCCAGTATGATCTATATTTTTTATGTTCTCATATCATTTATTTAGTCAGTTATATTTTCTATTTCATTTTGGAGATGTTTTCATAGATTTTCACGGGTACAAAGTATGCAGGTCTTGGCGTGTTCGGGTCTTTTCCCGTGTAGATTGAGAGTATCTTGGTGATGTTTCAACGAGGTCTCACTCGTCATCTTCAGGCTGGTGTTTTTGGCTTCGTGTTTGTGTGAGCACAGCATGATCGGAGCTGCTGTCTCCCAATAAATACTGGGGGGAGGTGTGCTGTGCTGGCTCTGTTGTAAGCGGGCTGGTTGGGTGTGTTATTATTTCTTGATTGGTTGAGGGAGTTGATGTTTGCAGATTGCTTGGCTTTTTCGTAAGAATCTGTGTGGCTGAGGTACTGGCTGTGTGTCCATTAGCCTCCTGTGTTGTAACGATGTGGGTCATGGGCTGTGTGATGGCTGTGTGTCCATTAGTCTCCTGTGTTGTAATGACATAGATAATGGTTTGTGTGCTGGCCTTCTGTGTTCTATTGACATCCTGGGTCTTATGCTATAATCTCTTGGGTCGTTGATTGTGTTGCAACATCCTGAGGTTTTGTGATGTAACCCTTCTGAGTTCCGTGATGTGATACCCTGGGCGGGTAGATGTGTTGTCACGTTCCAGGTTTGGTTTGGCTCCGCGTTTGAGGTCTGGCTGTGTGTTTATGGTGTGTGTCAGTTTGCTTAGTTTGGGGGTCGGGATGTGTGGCAGCTGGTGATGCAGCCGTGGTCTGGTATCTGGATGGTGGTTGCCTTTCGTCTTCGGGATGGGTTTGGGTTTGAGTTTGGTGGGGGAGCTATGTGGTGGTGTCGTGTTGTTTTGAGTCCGGTGTTGTTTTTCGTGGCTGGGACTCATTTGTTGATAAGAGACTTCATTGAAACATTGCCAAGATATTCTCAAGATATATATATGCAGGACTTGGCGTGTTTGGGTCTTCTCCCATGTAAGATTGAGAGTATCTTGGCGACATTTCAACACAGTCTCACTTGTCATCTTCAGGATGGTGTTTTCGGCTCCGTGTTTGTGCGAGCAAAGCGTGATCGGAGCTGCCGTCTCCTTATAAATACTGGTGGGGAGGTGTGGTGTGCTGGCTCTGTTGTAAGCGGGTTGGTTGATTGTGTTGTTATTTCTTAATTGGTTGAAGGAGTTGATGTTTGCAGATTGGTTGGTTTTTTGGTAAGAAACTGTGTGGCTGAGGTACTGGTTGTGTGTCCTTCAGCCTCCTGTGTTGTGACGACCTGGGTAATGGCCTGTGTGATGACCTTCTGAGTTCTATTGTTGTGATATCCTGGGTCATTTGCTATAATCTCCTGGGTCGTTTGCGGTGTTGTAACTCCTGAGGTCCTGTGGTGTGACTTCCTGAGTTTTGTGATGTGATATCCTGCGTGGGTGGCTGTGATGTAACGTTTTGGGTTTTGGTTTGGCTCCGATTTTGAGGTCTGGCTCTGTGTTCATGGTGTGTGTCAGTTTGCTTGGTTTGCAAGTCAGGGGTGTGTGACAGCCATGGTCTGGTTTCTGGACAGTGGTTGCCTTTCATCTATGGGATGGGTTTGGGTTTGAGTCTGGTGAGGGAGATTGGTGGTGGCATCATGTGTTGTTTTGGGTCCGGTGTTGGTTTTCATGGCTGGGACTTGTTTGTTGATAAGTGCTAGTTTCCAGATGTCTGGTAGGTGGGAGGTATTGTCCTGTTTATTCATGTTATGGGGGTGTTTCTCTGTTTCAATGGCTTCCCTGATTATTCTCTTGTTGAACTGTTCAGTATTGGAGATTAATTTGGTTCCTTTGAAATTAATTTCCAATAATCTCTTAAAGATCATCTCTTAGTTCATCTTCACTTTTCTCATATATCATATATAATACTCAGGGTAATTCCCAATATATTTTGAATTTCAAATTTCCCCATTTTAAGTTTCTAATAAAAAAATACCCAAATACATTCCCATGTGGCATCCCCCTTTTACATATCCTATCTAATCCTTATCTCTAAATCTCTCGGCCTTGTCATTTCTCTTGGTTTTGGCTAGTCTTTCCTTTCCTAAGTTTACCCAATCTTTCCTTTTTATTTCCATCTTCCAGTCACCCATCTTCTCCCCCACCCTTTCCTGTTCTCTGTTTTTGAAGTTTCTTCTTGTAGAATTTCTTCTTCTTTTCTTTAATCCTGGGAGCGTTTTCTCTTTTATTTATTAACTGTCATCAAAGTCATAGTTTTAGTTCCTTTAATGCCTTTTGGCGATATCTCTTGTTCTCCAGGTTCATCTGAGTCACTTTCCTCTTCCTTTACCTCCTCCTCTCTGAGATTTATCTGTTCTTCTATGGACTACATCGCCATTATTTTTTTTTTGCCAGTATGTCCAATAATTCCCTTCTTTCTTTCAGCATTCCACTTACAGTTTACAATTCCGACTTAAAGTTTTTGCTTATTTCTTCCATTTTGCTTAATCAGTTGAGTTATTTTGTTGCGATCTTTTGTTGCGATCCTTGCCAAAGGTCTCTTTTTGTCTCTATTAACCTTATTAATCTTTCTGTCTCTTTAACACAATCAATATCCAACAGTCTCAGATTTTGCATTCATTTGTCCTATTACTACAATTTCTTCACTCTTTTTTTAAGTTTCCGGCATTCTTGTTCTTTTATTATTCTTTTTTCTCATAGCAATTATAAGACCTGTGATTTTCCATAAAATCATGAAGGAAAAACATCTTTAACCATTTGGTGGCGCTCTATATCACTTTCCACTTTTAAAAATTCTTTTCTTCAGAGAGGGTGGAGCTGGTGTTGCGGCAATAGAACAGGTGATCTTGATGCTCCAAGATCGCCATTGATATCTTTGTTGCTGGACCGTCCACAAAGTCCTAAACCGTCCCATAGAAATGGTGACTGAAAAGGGCACATCCTGTCGATCCCAGGGATATCGCAAAGTCCCTGGTCGTTCCAGGAGAAGCCCTTTTTGCCACCAGCAGAGAGGCAGCCATCAAGCTGCTGAAGCTGGGACAGCTCCAGAATGGANTGAGGAAGCTCTCAGACAGCTGGCTCAGCCCCGTGATGTTGAGAGCCCCTTCCTCCATGACATGGGGTGTCAGGCCCAAGACCGATAACAGATGTTCCGACGTCGGGCTTGGTTGTGGGGTGGAAGAAGGAGCAGTGTAGTGGGGCTGGGTGAGGACTGGCATGGGTGGCATCGGTGGCGTGGGTGGCATCGGTGGCGTGGGTGGCATCGGTGGCAACAGTGGAACTGGTGGCAACGGCATCCGATGTACCTGAGCCTGGACTGGGAAGGGCTGCTTGTGCTGCTGGACCTCCTGGTAGCCGAAGCCTTGGTAGGGGAGGACCTGTGGAAAGCCTTGGAAGGGCAGTGATAATTCCTCAATGTTTAATACTTTTTATTAGCTTTTTTATTTTTCTCTTTTTTTCTTTCTCTTTTTTTTTGGTGCTGGATTGGAGGGGGGAAGTGAAAGTGGAGGGAAATAAGTAACACCGCCACCCAAATGCTTGGATGCATTGTTTTCTCTTTCTTGTTTATAAACTGCTGCTTTTGTCAAGGACTCTGAGCCTGTGTATTGAGAAGATAACTGGATGAGCATGGACATTGTTTACACAGGTGCTCTTCTTTTGAACTATTAATGGCTGGAGTTTGAAGACTTTTAAGTGAAAGAAAGAAGATTGTGATGACCTTGAAGAGAGAACTATAAATCTGGTTTGAAACTTGATGACAGAGCTTTGGACATCATATGGTGGCAGAGTTTGCTTTCAGCTGGCCTTTTTTTTTCCTTTTTATCTCCCTCCCTCATCCAGATATTTTTTAGTTGGAGTGTGGCTTACTGGCAAGGAATTTGAATTTTTTTCTCTCTTTTTATTGCTCTTTTATTTTTTATATCTCTAAAGAAGATTTTTTTTCCTTTTAATCTTTTTTTTAATGTTCTCTTTCTGTTTCCTTACAAGTAAGAACAGAGAACATTGAAAAGAGAATTGAAAATATTGAACAAAGAAAAGAAAGATGAAAAAGTTGAGAATATCCACCAGATGATGATGAAATATGAGGATAGATTCCAGAAAATTGAAGAACGGGATATACAAAGAGATAAGAAAATTGGAGATATTGATACTTGATTGAATGTGGTTGAAAAGGATAAGACCTCATTGGGATGGACAGGTCAGACTTTTATCTTAGATTCCAGAATGTTACAAGAAAAGGGCTAAAACCTTACACAAANCAGATGATGATGAAATATGAGGATAGATTCCAAAAAATTTAAGAACAGGATAACAAAGAGATAAGAAAATTTGAGATATTGATACTTGATTGAATGTGGTTGAAAAGGATAAGAGCTCATTGGGATGGGAAATGGACAGGTCATAGTTTTATCTTAGATTCCAGAATGTAGAAGAAAAGGGCAAAAACCTGACAGAAATAATGACAGAAATTATTGCAAAAGTATTGGAGATAACCAAAGAGAAGATGATGGATGGAATGCATGAGGTGTTTCATGTCTGTACAAAATATGCAATGCATAGTTGGAGAGGTTCTTAAAGAGACCCAATGATGATCATCCCAATGTTACCATCCTCAAGAAAGAGATGTTGTTGAAATAAAAGGTTGCATGTGCATTAACTCTTTATTTCTATCTGGGTAACTCATTTTCATTCCTCCAAGTAATTGGTTTCCTCATATTCTTCTGGACACTCTTTATTTATTTGAATAAAAATTGTTCTTCCACTCATGTATAGAAAATAGCTTGGAGCTGAAATTCATCTGTCTCACTTCTCCACATTTCTAAGCTGATCCTTTGTGTTCAGCTCTGGCNAGGGAAAGAGGAGGACATAAGAAGAGAAGAGTCACTAATTGAATTTCAAGAGGAATCTCTGGTTGCAACTGAAAAAGAAAAAGGTGCAGTAGGTGGTAAACCTAGAGAGCAACAAGAACCAAGATCTACTAGAGCCATAAATCCCTCCTATAAAGTATAATCTGCCTACAAGAAGAACATATTAAAAAGCAGCAAGAACAAATATTGGCATGACCAAAATTAGGGAAAATATTTACATGACTGTGGGCGGAGCAGCGGTCCGCGATCGGCTGGAGAGAGGAAATGACCCCCTTGATCCCCAGGGGAGCTTCTCCCTGTCTGGAGGGGGGGCTGAAGGGGGGTCCCTGCTCTTCCTCAGGAGCCTTTTTCCTCCCTGCAGCCTCAGAGATGCCATGCCAGCCCCAGGTGGGGAAGGGGGGGTCGCAGGGCAGTAGAGGAGGGAAATACCTCTTGGGAAAGGGGACTGGGGGGCTCTGGCCGAGCCTCAGGACAAGCAGCCCCAGGAAGGAGGAAGTGCCAGTCTGGGGCTCCCCAACCCCCCCACTTCAGGAAGGGGGATTGCCAGGACCCTGGGAAATGGTGGCTGCCTCCCCCGCCCTCTGTGGCTAGACCAGCAGATGCCCCCAAGGCTCAGGTGGGGGGGCTGGGGGTCCCTGGAGATGGGTGCTGGGTTTGCAGGGTGGAGGGAGGCCTTTGTCCGGCAGAGTCCCAGGAAGAGGAGACCCCTCCCTTCCCACCAGAGGATCCCCTCCGAAGGCAACCAGAGGATTCCTGCAGGGAATGCAGAGTGGGAAGGAGGAGCCCTCCTCTCCTCTCCCAGGAAAGAGGCTGCAGGAGGGAGAAACCATCACAATGCGATGACTGGGATGAAGAGGCTCCCCTGGCTTCCCAGAGGGAGATGCCCTGAAGGGGAGACGCAGAGGCGGGTCTCTGGATCGACATATAGAGATCCACTCAGAGCCAAAACCAGATCAGTGCCTGCAGAAAGGGAAAACGTCCCCTGGGGCAGAAATACTTCCTGCAGCCAATCACATGGGGGGGGGAGGGGAGAGGCAACTGCCTGGGAGCTTCCCTCCCTCACCCTGATGGACAAGAAGCTGAAGAAGCCAAGCCAAAGGGGGGGGGTCCAATAAAGAGCAACACTGTTTGAAGAGACTTGCGTGAAGAGCCCATCGGAAGGGGACAGCCAGGCCAGCTCGACCTGCCCGGAGGAAACGNCATAACCCAACTAGATAACATCATCAGTATTAGAAAGAAGATTGCAGATTGCTCTCTGTTTGTATACAAGGGCATGTCCTGTTAGTGTTGGTGGGAGTATTGTTTTCTTCATGGTAGTTCATTGATTAGGCTGTTGTTTATTGTCAGCTTCTTCATCTGAGTTGATAGTTCCCTTGTTGGGGTGTCATTTACTTCTCAAGGAAAGGTTTCTTTACCTGACTAGGGAACATCATCCCTGTTGGTGAATGTGGGATTTTCTCCCTATTAATATGTAGTCATTTGCTCTGCCAGTATTAGTCGGACTGTGGTTGTTCTATATGTAAATGGGTGACTCCAAACTACAAATCTGATTGGCTAAGGAAACTAAGCATTGGATTGGTTCACTAGGAACCAATCCGAAGAGCTGCTGAAAGGCGGCAAATTTAAGCAACTGCCATAGGCTACAAGCAGGCAGGCCAGCCTGTATAAAAGGCTNAGGCTACAAGCAGGCAGGCCAGCCTCTATAAAAGGCTGGCCTCGGCTGCAGCCAAATGTTCCTGTTACTGACTGAGTGTAAATAAAGCCTTTTGTTGTTGGAACCCGGTCTACCTCGTGTGTTTTCCGAACAAAACAAATTGTACCTATTTTTTATGGACCAATGTTCATTTCCTATCAACTCCATCTTACCAGCTTACTTTCCCATACTAATACCTTCCAGAAATATTGCAGTTGCAACTGTTAGTTTTGAGAACCGAAGTCCCAATGCATCTAAAAGCACTAGTTGGAGGAAAGCTATTCTATCGTAATGTTAAAGAATACTTACGATCCACTTGGAAAAGCAGTGTAGTTGGTGACTGAAAAATTCCTCAACTCTCCAAAGACTACATCACCCATTATGACATTAATGTCTGAATCCAAACTGTTTATAAATCTTTAAAAAATTAAAAAGTTGCATTAAAAAAAATTGAAAGGCACGTTAGCCATTTATTACCATTAACTGGTATTTCCTTAGTACAGGTAGTCTTCAGGCAACTTACAACCACAAATAAGCCCAACATTTCTGTTGTTAAGTGAGACATCTGTTAAGTGAATTTTGCCCCATTTTACAACCTTTCGTGCCTCAACTGTTAAGTGAATCACTGCAGTTGATGTTAGTAACACGGATGTTAAGTGAATCTGGCTTTCCTATTGACTTTGCTTGTCAGAAGGTAACAAAAGGGGATCATATAACCCGAGGACAATGATCATAAATATGAACCAATTGCCCAGCATCTGAATTTTGGTCACATGATAATGGGGATTGTGCAAAGGTCATAAATGTTAAAAACGGTCGTAAGTCGAATTTTTAAGTGCTGCTGCAATTTTGAATGGTCACTAAATGAACTGTTGTTAGTCAAGGACTACCTGTACTGGCATTTCATTCTTAAATATTATTAACAGAGATTTGCAATTGTTTAGTAATACTATAGTCAAAGCTTTCTTACTCCAAAAATTCTGTGACAAGATACAAAATTTAATTGAACAGCTAAAGGTGTTGTAATTTAGACTTAAATCTAAAAATCTAAAGTGCTGTTGCCTTAAAATAGTACAGTGCTCCATCCACTCTCCCACATACAATCTAGAGGTACTCTACATACAATACATGATACAGCAATAGCACTTAGACTCCACTTAGAGACTTTTTCTCTCTAAGCGGTTTACAGAATCAGCATATTGCCCCCAATAATCTGGGTCCTCATTTTACCCACCTCAGAAGGATGGAAGGCTGAGTCAACCTTGAGCCTGGTGGGATTCAATCTGCCCAATTGCAGGCAGCAGAAGTAGTTTGCAGTACTGAACTCTAACCACTGCACCACCGAGGCTCTGTATCAACTTCTTTTGTCTTGTTTTTGCAGGTGGCAAAAACTTCTTTTATCTTGTTTTTACAGATGGCAAGTTATTACAAGGGAGTCTGGTGTGGATTTTTAGCTAAGAGAGTGTGGCCTGGAGACAAACTTGTGGTTTGAGGTGTATCATCACATAATGACAATACTACTCTCTCTACGGTCACTAAATGAACTGTTGTAGTTTAGTGATAGTAGAGCCTTCCAGGACTGTCTTCAGTGTCAAAGCAACTAATTCCTGCCACAATATTTAGTTCCAGACTCTTATCTTATAGCTTAATAAAATTAAACATTAACCACAATAAAATAATAAATCCACACAATTAATTTTTATTACCTGATCATATTATTGCCTTGTTCTGGTTTTTCTGTGATGTCATCCATAAACTAAGAGGAGAAATAACTTGAATATGGTAACAAAATCCACACATAGCAATTATATTTCTTTACACCATGGGCACTTTCATGATTTTTATTCACAAACATGCTTATATCTTAATACCATTAATATTTAATTAAATATTGTGTACAGATAATTATACTATCACTATGCCCAAATTTTGTGTATACTCAACAGCAACAGTCCTATTATAGCCTCTATCATATTTATACATTTTGTAACTCATACATCCAGTACTAATTTTTAACAGAAAATAAATGATCTAAACAGAACAAATAATCTTTAAATAAATTTACCAGATTTGCTTCAATTTTTGGTTTATTTTTTGTTACAAGAGTGTATCGTTGTTTCCCCATATTAATCATTTTTTCTGTTAGAGATCCATTTAGATATGATATGTCAATATTGTTTGAAATCTTCATTTCATATGTGATATATTCCGTCTGTAAATAAAAATAAAAAACAATAAAACTGGCTTTCCTTTCATGTAACTGAATAGTTTTCATGTGTGTCAATTAGTAATAAAATTAATTATATTTCCTATTTTATGGTTTTGATACCTAGTCAAAAAAAATCCTGCATCTGATCAATTAAAATTGTTGAAATATGATCAGATTTTATTGCTATTAATTTCCTTGTAACATTGTATCTCCCCAACCATTTCAGCTGTACACATGACATTCAACCTCTGAATAACTGGTTTCATTTCCCTTCTGTGATGTGTGATGCTGACAAGAAGTGAAATCCTCTGTTTGCTTTCCTAGGATGTGTACAATAGGGCTCATCCAACTATGGATGAATGATCAAAGACAAAGAAAACATAGAAAATGCTGCCTTGGGGTGCCTTACATTAAGGCATGAGAGAACTTTATAACTTTGTAAGAAACTGAAAGTGGAGCTACTTTATAAAGCACCATGCAAGACTAATTACTTAAAGAGGATAATATGAATGGGGACACAGAGTGGTGTTCTTCTAAAAATTACTAATTCTAAATTTTGTTCTATATAAGAAGGAAATGAAAGATGTGCAAAGCAGTACAATAGTTATAAATACTATTTAATACTATTGAAATACTGATTTCAATATTGATGAGATACTGTTTATAGACTCCAAAAGATACTAATTTTCATTCCAAGTTCCAATTTAAAAACAGGCAAGTTTAGGCATGGTAAACACATCTCAATAGGGATGATGTCCCAAAGGTGCTTTTTCAAGAGACAAATTTTATTTTGACTAATAGCATATTCGCTAATTTCTAATTAATGCTGAGAAATTTTATCCCATTAAAATGCATGTTTTAAAACTGGAATAAAACTTAAATGAAATCTTAAAACATACCGCACTAAATGGATTCAAGGGAATGTTCTCTCCAGCAGTCGCAATTGTTGCTTTAGTGTCTCCCAGATTTATTATTTTGACTTGAAACTGGCTTTCTGCAGGAAAAACTGGAAGAGTTTTCTGTGGTAGACAGTAATAAATAGGAAGTGCTATTATGCCAAACTTCACCTTGAAAGCATATTGTGAGCTAGTAACATATATACATCCACAAAATGTGGTTTTGCATTACTAATGGCAGTTTACATTGTTATTACACTATTCCCCCATCCAATTCTGAAGGAAACTTCCTATGAAATTCATGGTCTAATACAGGGGTAGCAACCTGCAGCTGTGGGCAGTCCCAGCATCTTGCTCTGTACTCACGCTGGGACCATTCATCTCCAGAGAAGACTAAAAACTGGGTAAGTCTTCTGGATGTAATTTTGCTAGACAAGGGAGAAGACACACCAACCAATATTATGTTACTCATCTGCAAGGCTGAATTTTTAAAAAGTCATCAATAAAACAAATCGTTCCTTACTTCTGTCTTAAATGTAACTAGAGTGCAAATGACAGGAAAGAACTAAACTCCTCCTGTTTCTTAATAATCAAACCAACTCTTTGTCTCTGCAGTCTCTCTCCACTTTTCAAACTTCATTGCTAAGCAGCATGGTCATGAATCATATGACCATGACCTTCCATTTTAATGCCAACATCTTCACTGACTTTGCTGGTCAGAAACTGATTGTGAAGTTGCAAAGGGAGACTATACGACCACAGGATACAGTGATAGTGGTCAATGCGCACCAATTGCAAAGCGCCTGAATTGTGATTGTGTGACTGTGAGGATGCTCTTGTAACTTTGAACAGTTGCTAAACAGGGCAGTTAATCAAAAACTATTCTATGTAGCACTTCCAAAATCACGATTTGAAATCACTTAAGAGATTCATGAATAGACAGTGCCCACCACTTCAAAATTTTAAGTCTTATAATTTAAAACACCCCTGGACAGAATTTGTCTCTATTTTTACTTACATCAATTCCAATTTGTACCACAGCAGCAACAACAAAAGCCAGAGCTGCCAGTAACATGCCAACCGTCATCTTTCTCAGAGGCCTGGAGCAGAATGAAGCACAAGGAGCTATTCAGGAACACTTTAAAATAAATATTACAAACACTAAAACAGTATTAAATAAAAATGATAGGCTTCAAATTATTATATTAAAAAGAATATACCATTATACATAACTAATTTATATCTTCTTTAAATTCTCCCTTTCATTCAACCTACTTCACTATTGAGATAAAAATCCTCTAATTGATTCTATAAGCTTTTAGCAAATCAAAGTAAACTTTTCTAAATTAGTTTTAAAAACAAAATGTCACATATTTAGATTTGGCATTTTTGTCCACCTATCAAATCTTTCCCAAGCACTTGAAATAGGCAGATTATGTGTAGGTAGTCCATAGTTATTTTTACAGCCCAAGACTGGTGGAAACTTAATTCAAGTCTTAATTAAAGACCTAAGAATTACTATTATTATTGTCAGTTCTTTTGCTGATGTTGGTCTTCATACACATCAAGTTCTTTCCAACATAGTAGATCTGTGGAACAAGCAGTTAACAGACGGAAATTTTATCAATGTGCAGATTTTCTAATGTTTTTTTGGTATTGCACCCAGTGTGCTAGTAACCATTTCAGGACTACCATGGCTGGTTTATGCCACAATAGTTCCATTTTGATTTTCAGATCTTGATTTTTGTGGTCTTCTCCAATTCTTTGTCTTTTATTCTATTATCCCCTAGATAGTATCCCCACCTCAATTATTCACACTGTTATCTTTTCAACCACAGTGATATTTTATGTGTTATGAGCCTATATTTTATGTGCTATGATATTTTATGTGTTATGAGCCTAGATTTTATCAGTCTGTATTCAAAAAAATCCCACAATATTTTAACCTGCTAAATTTCAACTATGTATTCCCAACAATTTTTCATTACTGATACATGTTAACTTTTTAAGATATTCAGGTGGATTTAGTGAGTGTTTTATGTCATTATTTATAATGAATTTGTACAATCTTCTTGTCTGAGCTGAGGATATGATCAATAATATATAAATGATTTCTTCTGCTTCTTAGCACTGTCTGCATTTTGAATCATTTTATTTTTTCAGTCGTACCCTTGATTGCATTGGTTCTAACAGCTTGCTTTTTTGCAGCCAAAAATTTTTCCTGCCTGTTTCTTTTTTTTTAGTTTGTTTTTTTAATGTTCCAGTTATAAACCATTGTCAGTTTTTATCATTGTTAACTTCCCCTTTTGTAGAAATTGACCATGTAAAGCTTTTTCTTGCCAGCATTCTGTTCATATTTTTATTACATTATTTTTATATTCAAATTTTCTTTTTTGTACATTTACTAAGCTCCAATTTTTAACTTGCATTAAGCACATTACCATTCTCCATAGCCACAAAAAATTCTGTGAGAACAGGGGTTCTTTGGGGAATAGTTGTTGGGTGTTGGTGAATGCTGGCGTGTCACCCAAAACATTGTGGCATATCACATGTGTCAGGACTCCATCACTGCCCTGATATGTTTACTGTCACAATAAGTAGTGATGTATACATCTTATCTCCCTAAAAACATATTTCCATTGTTGTTGGGTCTTTGTGCAATCCCTCAAATCCCTCATCGCAGCACAGTATGTTGCAATGTTGAAGATGTACATATGTAATCTAAAATGTCATTTTGCAATACCGAAAGGCTTAGAACAGGTTTCCAAAACTGGTGCCTTTCAAGCAAGTTAGAATACAATGGTAATAACTTCTGAGATCAAAGCCAAATTAGAGGAATTAGAGCCAAATCATTTTGAACTGATACATTTTTTTTCTTTATCCACCATTAGAACAATACAGATCTTACAACTGAATATTGAAAGAAATTTAGCAAGATGCCTAATCTAATTATCAAGTTCGGGCTTCATTGTATGACAGTGTTTAACCTAATTTCAGTCTTTGTGTATTTGATGTCGTTGCAGGGGTTTCTTTTCAAATGAGGGAGGGCAGCCTGTCAAGCCCAAAATTGACATATGTTTAGCCATTTGAGTTAGGCTTAGTATATATTCTTTTTTCTTACTTTCTCTGTGGCAGTCATGGGGGGAAGGGCTTCAGGATTGCCACATTCCTAAGTGGGGAGGAGTGGAGATAAAGAGAGTGTTTTGGCTAGATGATTCTTCTTCCCATGGGAAACAAGCTGCCTGTGCTTGGGCTTCTTGAGGTGGAGATTTATGACATCAAGAAACATTGAATTACTTCTATTGGAGAATGTGACTTTTGGGGGTTGTTCCTAACTTTTAATATTGTGGGGTAATTCCAGGTTGTGTCAGATCCAGAATTACCATGGACTTTGCCAATTTGATGCTTTCCTAAATAAAAGAAATTGTCTTGGAAGATGGACTTTGTTCTTTTCTTTTTAAATGAATTTCATCATTTGGAAACCTGACACTAATGTTATCATTTGACACAAGACAAATAATTCTGAGATGTAATATTAACTTATTTTTAAAGATTCTAGCATGATCAATTTGTTATATGTAAAAGTTGGTTCAAATATTGATATTAACAGGTTTTCTCATATGGGTACATTGAGCACATCTTACATCCTTCTCACCTGACAAATACTAAATTAAGATTGTTTCTTTATAAAATTACAGTGCTTTAATTATTAGTGAAAATTACGCTGAATGATGCTTGTTTTCTCTCTACTGCTTAGTTATGTTTGTGCCCTACCATTAGAAGAAAGGTAGTTATTTTTCATATAAAAGTATTTTTAATAATTGTGTCTTCTTTATAATTTGATTTGTAAAGTAACCCAAGTTGTTCATATAACCATCACTTTAGGATACAGTTAAATTTCATGCATTAGAATTTGATACAATTTTCTACTTACAATTTTTAAAAATCCATATTTACTTACGTGAAATTTATGTGACACTTTTTAATTAAAGGATAAATAATAACATCTACAACGGGGACCATGACTACAATGAGAATTGGGTTTACAGTCTATTAATAGGAGAAAAAAAAATAAGAAAATCAATAATGTTCAGAAAAAAATAAAATGATATTTGACAATAGCTCAATCCCCCCAAAAAAGTATAAAAAATCAATCTTACTGTACCTGCATCTGATCTGGCTGAATCTGAATCGAACCCTAAAAGGAAAGAAAAAAGAAATGGATGCATTTCACTTACAAAAACCCATAAAAAATTAATTTAATAATTTGATTTAATTTAAATATCAGTGCCTTAATATAGCAAGGAAAATATACACAGATATTAATCAATCGAATGCTTATCACTTGCTGGGTGAGAACCTATGGATAACTTTTTCGGTAAAAATACATAATAAAGACTCAGAATTTGATTGAGGGTACATGAGTAAAAAATAACTTACAAAATTTCCATCCATAGTTGTGGCTTGCAATGTCCATCGAGATCCCTTCAGAACAAAAAGTACAAGTTTTTAAGCCAAAATCCTAATTAAATATTAAATAGAATATATATAGTACATTAAGAATCTGCACTATTTTAACAACATTTACATTGCTGTTACACAAGTCAGTAGTAGAAGTAAAACAGATTAAGAGCCCACATTGTCATCTGGAAGTGATAGGTGAGTATGTCATGAAAATATAAAAGTAAATTGAATGCCACAATTGGATTTTATTTTTGATAAAATCCAAAAATATAGGATCTGGAATGAAAAGGGAACGAATGAAATATGATCTGAATACTAAAGTGAATGACCAAAATGAAATAAATACTTTGAGATGGTTTGATCCTATGGAGACAACGGATGAGGACTGAAATTATAAAGCAAATATATGAAGGAAGAGTAATGGCTCAAGAGGATGAGACAGTCATAATCGGGTAGAGCTGATGGTATCCTCAAAAAGAGAAAGGCAAGAATTTTAAAGAACAAAAGGTACTGTGTGAAACAGTAAGGCATGGTCTCAGTGGAAGTGACAATGGTTTGCAAAGGTTACAAAACAATGGGGGAGGGGAATAGTCTTTTATTAGATTTTGTCGTCTATCTTGTTCCTGATTTTGTTTTTGCTTACTACTTTATACCCATTTTTTGCACTTTGTATAAAGTACTTTTCTCAAAAGGGAATTATGTAGGATGATGGGGAGTATGGAAAGATGGATGCAATTTTTATTAACACTATAAAAAGACTTAACTTAACTGAGGTATACCATCTCTAATATACAATTACATTGGTGGTCCATTGGATTATCTTTTATGTATTTTATCCACCGTAATAAAAATGTTCACATAGAGTTTTTTAAGTCTACATCCAATGCTAAATCCTAATGTATAATTCTAGCAAAAGCACTGCATGGTCTAACAATTTGGTCATATGCACAGGAAGACTAACATTTTTTTCTCACAATTTACCTGCTGATCAAAAAGGGCCCAAAACATAGGAAGAGGAATGTACAGGAACAAAACTTTCAAGACCATCTTAATTTCAGTAATAAGCTGTTTCTATAACAAAAGAACAAAACAAGAAACGTTAAATAGGTACCTTCCTTATTCATTTTCATTTGTTTATGAGTCAGACATTAAATATTTAAATTCTCCAAAACGAAGCCAATCTCCATATACAGATTGAAATAAGCATCAACAATGCATCTAATCTATTGAGAGGTAATAAGAGATAAAGAGAGTATGATGAAGAACAGCAGTAGATATGGAAGAGGACTTTATTCATTACCATATTATAAAGGTGGGGTGTTTTACCCACCCCTCACAATAAAGACTACAGTATAAAGGTAGTTCTTGGTTAACAACCATTCATTCAATGACCATTCAAAGCTACAGCAATGCTAAAGAAACAGTACTGATGCACGGCTCCTGAAGTTATGACCAATGCAGCACCTCTGCAGTCATGTAATCAACCAGGGTCTACCTGGCAGCCCATCTACACTTTCCTTCAGGAAAGGAAGTTCCTCTTCTTAGTGGATATTGCCATCTGCTTTGTTTGCTGCGAAGGGGAAATAGGTAAATTCATGGAGGCTAAAATAAGCTGATTCTGACCGGTAGATATTATTTCATTAATCAAAACTAGTATTTTTTTCTCTGCATCAGTGTTGACTTAGCGGGCATTACTTAATGATAAGACACCTTACTTGCCATTTGTAACAATACTGCCTCTATTAAATGTTTATTTGCACAAGATCCTAAGTGTTATGTTTGCTTATCTCAAGATGGCTTAATATGTTTGTAAGTCCACCCCCATTTGGTTAATTTAGCAAAGTCAGGAAATAAATAAATTCCACAACCATATTGTGTAAATACAACCAAAATTGGATTAAGCTTTATTTTTATGCCTATAATTGAAACATAGGTGAGTCATAATTACATAATTGATGAAGCAATGCAGGGATTATTTTAACATCTCAAAATTGTGTAACTGAGAATGAGTAGTACATTGCCTGATATAAACAAAAGATATGCATGATCTCCACAAACAACAGAATGCTGTTTAAAAAAAAACCAGATTTGTCCAAAAGTTAATCTGAAAGTTAAACTAATTAGACTGACATTTTTATTCAGATAAATACAGCAGATATCTACAATTGGGTAAACTGCTTTTATTTTAATCAGCCTACTCAGCCTATTGACTTATTGAAAAATTATTAAAGCATTGCTCATGTGTTTGTTTGCTTATTATAACTATCTTATGTGTGTTTTTAAAGTAAACTGATATTAAATCTTACTGTCCAAATGATACAGAGGACACAGGGGATTCAAATTTTTTAACAACTGGTTATGTGGGCATGGCTTCGGTGGTGGGCGTGGCTTGGTGGTCATGTGACTGAGTGGGCATGGCCAACTCAGTACCACTCACATCAAGGCATGCATCTCCTCGCCTGGCCTCTCATGACTGTGGGGATGCTGCAACAGTCATAAGTGTGAAAAATTGTCATAAGTCACTTTTTTCAGTGCCATTGTAACTTTGAATGGTCATTCGACACAAGCAAAGTATCAGCAAAGGAGGGAAAAAAAACTCAGGGATGTTCCTGAGATAGGAAATTTAGTCCTGCCAACAATGTAATAAGGGTTAATGGAGAGGCAATTTCTGTAAGCAACACCAGAATGTTTCCTTCCTGACTTCCTTACAGGTTTAGCCCAGTAATTTCTTCTAACAACCGGTTCTCCGAATTGCTTATAATGTTAACAACCGGTTCTAGCGAATAGGTGTAAACTGGTAGAATCCCACCCCTGCTTTAACCTTTATCTGATCTTACTTAAACTTGCTAAAATTTCTGAAGTTTGGGGGTTTCACGCCTATTGTTTTTTAATTCTACGTGCTGTCGTGTTTATCTTTTAGAAGTTGCGAGCAAATTTTTAAGGCTGCCAAGATGATAATAAAATTAGACATTTGGCAATGGCACAATGATAGCAATCAGTTAATGAAAACAGGTCAATCCAAAAAGTAAAACCTAAAGCAATGTTGTTGTTGTTATAGTAGTATATAATAAAATTCAATATAGACCAATAATACAACTTACATCATACTTTTCAGTAGCCCAGTCCAACCAATGTTCTCTCTTGGGAAATTGTTTGCTGCGGTGCTTAAATCTATTTCGAATAGCAAACTGGAAAAAATAATTTGGAAATTAATTAGAATACTATTTTTCTTTTAAGTACATTCATAAATATTTGGGGGGTGGATGACCCCAGGTTAACTGCCTGAAATACCAAAAGTTATGGGAATAGAAATGGTGCAAACTAGATGTGAACGAAGTTTTCAATCCAAGAGGCGATCCAAGTCCACCCTCCCCAAAAACCCGTTAACTCTTTTTTAGTGCCAATTCAGTGCTGAGAATTAGTTAACTTCTGTAGGTTCCTGTATATAGGTGTGAAAAATAAAATCTTCTTAACTGGAACTTAACATGTGGTCCTAATTCTTCACTCCTGCCAATATTAACTATAGTAATAAACAGTAAGGGTTAGGGTTAGGGTATTACTTCCAGAACAATCAAAGACAATCTAAGCTATCTCCTTGAACATCCTCCCTGGTGATCTTTAAATATACTGGACTAACATTCTTATTCCCCTTTCAAATGGAAATGATAGGAGTTCCAATCTAACACTTTCAATTTCTTGATTAAAGAAATTGGAGAAAGACTATTTTTTAACTTTTTTTTACAAATATAAATGGGGCAGTGGTGGGATTCAAATAAATTAATAATTGGTTCGTCCAGGGGCAGGTTGGCTGTCCTGGGAGGCATGGCCCATCCCCGTCCTCCAGCTCTGCTGCACATGTGGGATGAGCGGCCCGTGATGACTAACTTGACCCAGGATGAATCGATGGTTAAATTACTCCCCCCCATCAAAGTGGATCCTGGGTCTGCATTGTGCTGCAATAGAGAAATGGTCAACAGAGTGGCCAGCATGAAGGAAGGAGCAGGGAAAGCAGCCTTCTCCTTCCCTCACACTGGCCGTTCCATTGACCATTTTTCTATTGCAGCGCAGTGCCCAGGATCCACTTTGGTAGCAGGGGTGGGTGGGTGAGTAATTTAACAACCAGTCTGTGTGAACTTGTGAGAACCAGCTGAATCCCACCACTGAAATGGGACAAAAATTTCCAGCAAGAAGATAAATTTAAGGAACCCAAACAGTTATTGAAAAGCTGACTCAATAAACCAGTGTTTCTCAACCTCAGCAGCTTTAAGATGTGCAGACTTCAACTTCTGCTGCCTAGGAATTCTGGGAGTTAAAGGCTGCACATCTTAAAATTGCTAAGTTTGGAATAGATGCTTTATTCAAAATATAAAGCTTCCTTCTTTTTATTCGAGAACTGTGTCAAATTTTGGAACAGCATAGTAGTGCCTCCAAAGTATGGTTGATTCCAGATAGAGTTCAGTTTCTGTTTTCCAAAAATACTTTTCCCATTAAACTTTTTAATCCTATGGCATAACTACTCTGCTCCTTAACCATATTCCCACAATGACTTTAGGATGAATAAATCAGTCAGTGGATAGCTGTTGATTTTCTGGAATATTTAGCATGAGTTCCCCCAGTTATATTAATGTTCATTTATTCTCCATTTTCTAGAAAAGATAAATATAGTCCTCAAGAAACAATAAAAGAGAAAAAGAACAAGAACAAGAGTGCCATCTAATATCCAAGCAGGGAGCCAAGATGCAGCCTTTAAAATACTTAAAGCTAAAAACTTTTTTAACCAGGTAATAAGTCACTTGTTTGACTAGGCTGACTAATTTTTAAAAATTCTGCATATATTTCTTTTCCCCTGCTCCCAAAACTATTTGCATGGAAACATTTGGCTCAACTGGTTGAACAAGGTAGGGACAAATTTTATTCCAGTTTTGCTATCCAAGGCGCAGTCTTTTCTTCTTGGATTTCAATTTGTACACTATTTCTCCTCATTAACAACTCTGCCTTCATAAATGCAGATTAGGCTTCAGAGATCATGAAAAACATTTTAGGCAAGAATCAAAAAGAGGAATATTTCTGATCAGCAAACAATCAGGCTAGAGCTAAATCCCAAACTGTAATAATTCTAGATAAGGAACTAGAACTGCTATCCAGATGAAGGTTTTTATATAGTTCAGAAAAAAAGAGGAACCCTAAGACAACTAGTAAGAAGACCACTGAATACATATTTATTTCAATGTCAAGTTCAAGAAAATAAACTTTCCTTGAAAATGTTAGTCTTATATATTGCTTACCGAAATGCATTTACCAACTTGGACCATGATGTTGCCCTCTGGTTTCACTTTCTTGTACATTCTGCTTCCAATTATGAACACAACTGCAGAGAGAAACCAACAGATAGCAAATTTTGAGAAAGATTAAATTCCAACAAGGGAGGGATGGGTAGCAAATCAATTTATAGTTAAATAACTAAACAAGTAAGGAGAGGGGGAAATCTGCTATTAAATTTAAGATCTATATATTTTCTGACAGTCTATTATTCTTTTGAAAGTTATCTCTCATGCATAATCCATAATTGATCAATACAGTCAGGAAACTGTCATAATGAACCAGAACACATGACAAGTAGTTATGACAATTGGAAGTGGAATTTTGGTCTCTAAGCAATACAGTCATTCAGCGAGTTGTTTTATGGCTGGGCCTGATTTTATGACCACTTTTACTGTGGACATAGTTGTTAAGCAAATTTAGTGTCCCCAATTGGCTTTGCTTTTTGGAAATTGTCTGGGAAGGCTGCAAATCATGATCACATGAACTCAAGCCATTGCAACCACTATAAACCCAAACCAATTGCCCAAATTGTAATCACATGACTTGGGGGAGTATACAAGGTTGTAACTTCAAGAACCAGTTGTAAGTCACCTTTTCCATTATATCTTAAACAAACTTATCCTAAGTTGAGGACTACAAATATAATTATATCACTGTAACAAAATTAATCATATGGAAGTAAAAAACCAATACATCTGATCGATTGTCTAACTTACACAGTGCAATAGCCATTAGGGCAGCAGGAACACCAAATGCCAGAGGATAACATTTTTGTTTGTCGTGAATTCCACATTCCACTCCTGGACAAAAAAATAAGTGGGAAGCATAGTTGCGTTTTTTCTGTAACAGTAGCCAGAAAGGACAAGTGTTCCCTCTCAATTATTCAGTGAACTAAAATTACATATTCTATTTGAACAACCGTTTATACATGGGAGTCTCATTTGGAAATATAGGCAGCTTGTAATTATTTACTGACTTCTTAGGGCATATCTATAGGACATTCTTTAACTGTTCTACTGTCCTATCTCATGCTATCTTGATACTAAGCCATTCTAAGAAAATCCTCTCTATACAGAAAAAATATTTAGCCTCCATAGTGGACTTTCATTATTTCCCTTTGGACAGTTCCCATGCTGCTGTGTCTACCCACCCTCGGGAAAATAATTCCATATTCATTTGTTTCCTCTAGGTAGATCTTCCTGGAGAGATAAAGATGATAGAGATAGATATAGAGGCAGAGATGATAGAGGCAGAGATATAAATATATGCACACATATACAGTATATACACACACAGTTTTTATAGCCAGGACATTTGTATTCTGACTTGCATAAACAAATTTAACTGTTGCTATTAATAATGTCCCCACTATTACTAGAGTCTGTGGCTTGCATTCCAAACATGGTCCTTATATAAATCAAATCCTTATATAAATCAGAAAGGACATTTGACCTGTGTCAGAAGCAGTAGGGAAAGAAAATGGCTATTTATGTCTACTGTAGTTTCACTTGCTGGGATTTATGCTTCTGAGTATTTCAGAATACAGAATCAGAAAGCACCTGGAAGGTCTTCTAGTCCATCCCTCTGCTCACATAGGAGACCCTATACCATTTCAGACAAATAGCTGTCCTATCTCTTCTTAAAAACCTCCAGTGTTGGATCACCCACAACTTCTTGAGGCAAGTTGTTCTACTGATCAATTGTTTTCACTTCTGGACATTTCTTAATTCTAGGTTGCTTCTCTCCTTGATCAATTTCATCCATTGCTTCTTGTCCCACCCTCTTCTTTGTGGCAGCTCCTCAGATATTGGAACACTGCTATCATGTCATTCCTAGTCCTTCTCTTCATTAAACTAGACAGACCCAATTCCTGCAAGTATTCTTCCTATGTTTTAGCCAAGATCCCCCAATCATCTTTGTTGCTTCCCCTCTGCACTCCCTCTAGAGTCTCAATATCTTTTTTTATCTTGTGGTGACCAAAACTGGATTCAATATTCCAAATGTGATCTTAGTATGGCATTATAAAATGGCTCATATTTAAGTGATTGTTCATAAGACTCCAAGATCCTTCTTGCAGTTATTACTATTGAGCCAGGTTCTATCTATTCTATACCTATGCAACTGGTTTTTGTTGCCTAAATACTGAGCTTTACTTTTCTCACCACTGAATCTCATTTGTTAGATAGCGTTCATGCCTGTCAAGATCCTTCTGTATCATGAGCCTATCTTCTGGAGTGTTGGCTATTCCTGTCAGCTTGGTGTTGTCTGCAAATTTGATAAATTCCTCTTCTATCCCCTCATCTAAATCATTGATAAAGTTATTGAAGAGTACTAAGATGGGGTACCCCACTGCACACTTCCCCCATGTAGATACAGTTCCATTAAGGGCTGCATATTGAATGTGGTTTGTCAGCCAGTTACAAATCCATCCCATAGTGATGTTGTCTAACCCACATTTTTCTATCTTTTCAAGTAGTAGGTTCTGGTCTACTTTATCAAACGCATCACTGAAGTCCAAGTAAATGGTATCTATCGTATTTCGCTGGCCCACTAATTTTGTCACTCTCTACTAATTTTGTCACTGTAAGAGTAGATAACAGAAGATTAAAACAATCATAGGTTGTTTCTAATCAGAAGCATACTGGTTTAATCACAAGCACAGATCGATACAGACCCTTCCTAAATGGCTATCCTTATATTTATGTGTTTAGCAAACCCATACCTGTATCAAGACAAACTTATCAATCTGATGTAGAAAAATTTACCTCTAAGTATTGGAGTGATGATAGTAGAAAGAAGGCTTCCAGCATTAATAGAAAGATAAAATATAGAGAAGAACCTGCTTCTTTGTTTTTCCTGAAATACAAAGAAGAAATTTATTATAAATTAGTATTTGAATTCTTCTAATATAAAAGTTTAAGGTGTCTATAAATAAATATGTTTTTGCAAAATCATTCATCATATAGCTTTTAAAAGTTTCATAAAATAATGTTTACAAGTAATCCTTACAACTATTCATTTAGTAATGAATAGACACTAAACAAAGACACTAAAAAAGGAACTTATGATTGGTACTTGCACGTAGGACTGTAGCAGCATCCCCACAGTCACATGATCAAAAATTTTAACTCTTAGTAACTGGCATGTATTTTCATTGGTTGTCCCAGGGTCATATGCTAGTCATTTGAGACCTTCCCAGCTGGCTTCTGACAAGCAAAATCAATGGCGAAAGTGGGTTTGCTTAATGACTGTTTGATTCACTTACCAACTGCAGTGATTCACTTAATAACCATAGCAAAATAGGTAGTAAAATCATATATTTTTATTAGGAACTGCCTTTTTTGACAATGCAAATTCTGATCATGAATTGTCATAAATTAAGGATTACCTGTATTGTTTTAATCTACATGGAAAGTTAGACAGCAGACAACTACTGGGACCCAAATGATTACATTTGTTCCTCAAGAGAAAGTTGCCAAGTGTAAGTTTGGCTAAGGAAATTTCAGCCAAACTGTAGCTGTGGCAAAGATGCAATACTGGAAAAGTATAAGCTACTGGTGAAGCAGGAGAGAAAAAGGCAAAGAACAAGCTTTTCAAGGATTCTCGACAGAGTTCATGTGAATTCTGAAATATTATGAAGATCTGCTATACTTCCATTGAATCTTAAATTGCATATTGTAAATAGAATGTCAGAAATCTCCATAGTCTCTCTCTCACACACACACACAATTCAGATGATCCTCTATTTGCTTCCTTATGGCCCAATATGGCAACATACTGTCATACAACCAAGAATTAAACCAAAGGATGATAGTTTACAATATTTGTAAGTAATTAAATAAAACTGATACCTGGTCTTCTTCAAACTGATCTCCCCCAAAGGCTGCAACACATGGTTTGATGCCACCAGTTCCCAGAGCAATAAGGACCAAACCAATCATAGAGAAAGCTCTGTAACAACAGAATAACCATAATAGATGAGTACCCTGGTCTTTTCATGTGTATTTTTCTATGTTTTACTTTGAGCATTGAGATGTACTTGCTAATGAGCTACATGGGCAAACAGCTTAGGTATATAATAGGGTCTCTGAAAATCCCCAAAGGATCACAGCACAAAATATATCTAGTCACCCTGAAGATGACCTACTGTGAAAATAGGATTTGGAAAATTGGAATTAAAAAATACTTTATATTACGGGAGTCTCTGTGGTTAAACTGGGGGAAGATTAAAAGACAATGTTATTTGAAAATTCCAGTCTGGCTATCGAGTATTGAAGCATTTTCTTATCCTATAATATATAAAAAGGAACAAACATGTTTAGACACCGGTTGAAATATTGAATGAAAAGAGTGAACTTAAATCTATACAAAAACTAGAGGAACAAGAGGTATAAAGATGAATTATTGGTTTTCATACGCGAAACAAATACATTCGAAGTATGCATAAAAGATTCAACACAGAAGGTTTTTATGATAAACTCATGATTTAGATAAGATGTTGACAGGTACTGATGCCAAAAGTTGCATTTAAAAATTGTATGATATTTTAGAAATTTAACTAGAAGAAGAACAAGCTAAAGAAAACTATTGATTGCTTGGGCGGAAGAATTTTGGATATGGGGATTCTGACCTAGACAAATGGCAAAAATTATGGCCTCAAACTTTTATAGATGACAATGTCAACAGCATATAAAGAAAATGTATTAAGATGTTTTATGAAAGATGTGGCATTTTCCCTCGACCAAGCATAGCAAGAATGTTCAAGAATTAAATCGAAAAAATGTAGAAATGGTCATCAGACACTTGCTCACCATATGTGGTGGACTTGTGCGGATGCTTAAAAAATACTGGAGAAAAATCTACACGTGAGTGGAAAAAATGAAAAAAAAAACATAATAAGATTTGAAACCAGAGATTATTTGTTCTTGGGAATTTTTACCTGAAATATGAAGACTTGAATATCCTGATTTAAATTGATTAACAGTGGCTAGGGATCTGTATTGCTAAAAATTGGAAAAAAAAATGAGAAAACACCATCACAGGAGGAAATTATTAAGAAAATATTGGAATGTGTTCAATGAGTAATTGACATTTGAAATTAGAGAGCAAGGAGATAAACAATTTTTATAAAATTTTGCGGATTCTATTCTCATCAATGGTTAGATAATTAAAATATAGTAACGAGACATGTTAGACTTTTAGAAATACTAAATATATAAAGATGTATTTGTTCTTATTATACTCCCAAAAATGAGTTTAGGATAGACTGTGGGATGATAATATGAAATTGTCACAAAATAAATTGAGTGTAAAATATGATTATTTCTTAAAGCATGGAATGAATAATAATATAGTCAAATGATCTCGATTAATTAATATTTAATGTATTTCAATATTGGATTTGAAAAATACGAATCAATACTATATGTAGATTGTTAATTGAAGACTACCAAATGGAGCACAAAAAAATTTGTAACCAACCGACACACTGTATGTACATATATGGAAGATGGCTTGATGTTTTTATGTTTTGTTTGTTTATGTTTATTTTTAAAAACAATAAAAAATTCTTTAAAAAAATACTTTATGAAACATACATGTTGGTTAATATCCTACCCAAAGCATATTTTAATATGGTATAGATTTATGCCTAACTTACCATCATAATAGTGACTGTTGCGATACATTTCCGATCCAAATTATATGTACATGACCAATAAACTCAAAACCAACTATGACAATAATAAATTCTAAGGTAAGCTCTTTAAACTGAAGTGTGATAGCATATAAAGAAAGAAAATCCCTGACCCAGGAACATCTGCATGGCAAATATGCATTCTTAGGAAAACAATGAAGACCTAAATAAAATATAGATCAAGAATGAAAACATGCCACTATGCCAGACAAATTTAAAAGCAATGCAATATTACAAAAATATTTCTGGATATACAGAATTTTCTGGGATAATCTGTAAACATGTAAAATGTTCATCCATAACTCTTCCATCTTGTTTCTGTGAACCCCTTAGTTTTCCTGTCCCCTGTAAACATTTATTACTATTATAAAGTATAATTTTGAAAGGTTAGTTTTATAATGGACAAGCAACTCAACTAGCCATTAGTATCAGGCAGAGAGAGGATTGTTTCCTATATAGTAACTTAGAAGGGCAAGAATTAAAAAATTAGCTTGCATCTAACAATTAATCTTTAACAATGTGCTATAAAATTAGTAATTTTCTTTGTAAATGGAGAGTGCAAGTTGGCAAAGTTTCCATTTTGAAAAACCAAACAAACTCTTGCAAATGTCTTTCACAGCACAATCATATAATGGAAGCACTTTGTAAAAAGCACATCGGCAATCTGTTGCTACATCAGAAAAAAGCTCCTTGGACTTTGCCACATGATAGGATCATAGGATGATAGAAAGGGAGGAACCAAGGCTACAATAATTAAGCGCACAGTAAACAGATTTGTGGTACACTGAATGCCTAATAGGCCCCAATATGTGTTCATGTAGAAGATAAAGATAAGTGCAACTTACATTGGAATGTTAACGTCATCTGGAGCACCATCGTGATTTCCATCCATCAAGTCATTTATGGAACTTATCGACAAGACTACTTGCCCAATTGTGTACACAATGGACAAAGAAATAATGGTCCTGTAAGGAAGGAAGCAAACAGAAGATGTATTTTAAATGATGTCTCTCTCGCTGTTTTTTAAATACAGAAATGTTACATTGGTTCACTCAGTTTAACACAGTGTGCCATAATAAAAAAATGAGCATATTCAATTGCACATGTGTAAATATTAGTGAATGCTATTCAGTATTCGATAGCTTTTTTATTTGGGTTGCCAGTATTAGCAGCTTCTTAGGGGAAATTGTCAAATATAGACAATGGAATGAAAAAACAGTAAAACAGTAAAGACTGCCAAATAGAATATGTCTCCTGGGGACTTTAGGGACATGACTTGGCAAGTTTTCTTGGCAGTAATATATGATTTGCTATTGTCTTTCAAATTAAATTCGAAGTGTAGAAAAATAAGCAAAATAAATCAATTGAAACTGGATCCCTTAGAAAATAATCCTGTATTCACACACAGAAACATACACTTTCACAGACACAGTTATGTGTATATGCACACCCATTACTGTATTAAACTTTCAAATAAATGTGGCTTAAACCTCATGTATTACCAATGAAGAAGACTTCTGAAAAACCTTATTTTCTGTTCTTTAGGTATTGGATATCTGCTGTACTCAACAATCTTCGCTAAAAAAAAATCTAGGGATGTTAAACAGTAAGTCCACCTTTAAGGAAGTATTATTAGCATGTACATCTGGAGTTTAAAATAACTATGTTTAGAAGTCAAAAGTCTTTACTGTATTTGTTTTGTATGTGATTTATACATTGATGAGTTCAGTCATGCCTTTTCAGAAATAAAATATTTGTTCTTCCTCAATCAACGAATGTAAACATTTCCTGATCATGTTAGTAGCCACACTGGAAAATGGTTACAGGAAATTTACTGAGTTTTTCACTGTTGAAGTAATAAGAACATGAAATATCACATGTATCTCTGATTTCCCATGAAACCAGTATTCCCAGAGCAACAAAGTGGGGAATAACTTCCAGGTGACACCCTGATAGAAAACAGAAACTAACAGTGAATGGCAACATGAAATCAAAACATCTCTTTAATTGATGTGATTAACCTACTTGATGCTCATTATAATAGTTAACAAGATCTTTCAAGTAAATTATCTATGACATAATTTTGTAATTTTATTTTCTCTGAGCAGGATAGCTTAGCTGAATTTTATAACCAAAACAAAGTATGAGCTGGAATTTAAATTTGTGGGGAATATAAAAATATTACATGTTTCCTAGGCTTTGTAACCTTTTTTTTTCCATCTTGGGCACAAATTCTCTTAGAAAAATCTGTTTACATGGTGTCTAAGTTGACACTGACTTAATTAATCAATGACTTTTGCAGAAGCAAAAAGTGGAAGGCATGTATTAGCTATTCCTCCATCAAGGCACCTTGATTAGGGCAGTAGTTTCTGGGATTGAAGGGAAAAATATGAGGGCATGCATATAGGGAATGTTACACCTGTCTGAAACTTTTTGAAATAACTATGTTTTCTCCAGGATTCCTGCGCCTGCTTTCTGGGAGAAGCTGTGTTTGAGTTAGCTAACTTAAGAGTTAGCAAGAAGTAAGTGTGCGTAGTATATGGTCAAAGTCAACTTTTCCCCTTAGAAGCCAGAGAATTATACTGTCATAATCTTTTAAGAGGAAAATTATATTATTTCCTGGATAGGAATTGAAAAATTGCAGCAAAATGTACTTTCTTTAGTGTTAAACTAAAGGTGTGCATACAAGGGGCCTACAGTCAATCGATATGCCCTCAAAACACTGAATTTTAATTTTAATATGACAGAAGCAGAATGATAGCAATATTTTATTAGTTATTTTAAATAAATCAAATATTTAAATAAATAAATAAAAATATTTCTCTGCCTTTAGGTCTGCTACTACCTACTTACTGGAGTACACCAAGCACCCATTATGCCTAAAGAAAATATGCATTTCTCTAAGTCAAACTTCTGAGCTTTTATATAGGATCCTGTATTATATATTGATGGATAAATGGAATGTGCCATAATTTGATCCAATTCTGAATTAAGGAAATTAATCCCACCTTCAAATGCCACAGGGAACAGTTTGAATCTCCTAAGTATGCTTTCCCACTGATATACACTCACTTGAACTTTCCCAGCCAGGAGTCAGCTATGAGTGCTCCAAGGATAGGCGTTAGATAGCAGAGAGCAACAAATGTGTGGTAAATAGCAGTAGACAGATTATCATCCCAGTGGAGAAAAAACTTGAAATAGAGGACAAGCACAGCTAAAAAAAAGGAAGAAAATAACAAGAATAGTTAATGGGAAAATCAGTGAGCATCTGCATTAATAGCAGTTCCAACTTAGAATATAAATTTTTAAAATCACCTCGCATTCCATAGTAGGAGAATCTTTCACAGAATTCATTGATGACTATGAAGAAGATACTAAGTGGGTAGCCAAAGCAACCAGCCTGAGGTCAAACAAAAACAAAACAAAATTAGCAGTAATGTTTATAAAACTATACAACTGTTTTACCATAATTACTAACATCCTTCAAGGAAAAAAAAGTTCTGAAGCTACAAAATATTTATAAACTGCTCCCTCTCCAAGTACATTTGACCTGGAAGTAGCAAAGATTCAGGAGCCACTAGGTAGCATTACTTTGTAATTGCTCTATAAATTAAAATGAAGGGGATGAAGAAAATAGAAATGAGGGGATGGTGCTGTGTTGGAATATATATTTTTTATTTATGTTATTTTGTCAAGCGATTATAAGGTAACAGGTATAAGTATAAGCATGGTTATGAATACATGAATTGGATACATATAAGAAAAAAAAAGAAACAATAGGACAGGGACACTAGGCACGTTGCTGCGTTTATGTACACCCCCTACAGACCTCTTAGGAAAGGGGTGAGGTCAACAGTAGACAGTCTAAGGTTAAAGTTTTTGGGGTTTGGAGAAAGAACCACAGAGTCAGGTAGAGTATTCCAGACTATTGACCACTCTGGTGCTGAAGTCGTCATTTCCTGCAATTCAAGTTTGGTGCGGTTTGACCTTAGTTTGTAATCTATTGTGTGCTCTTGGTATTGTTTATGGTTGGAAACTGAAGAATTCATTGACAGGTAGGACATTGCAATATATAAATTTATGTACTATACTTAGATTGGACCGAAGGTGGCATAAGTTCTAGGTTGTCCTAGGTCTAGAATTTCAAGTCTGGTGGCATAAGGTTATTTCTTGCAACGTAGTAGAGGAGTGGAGAACTATTGTGAAATATTTCTGGACTTTCTCAACTGTGTTTAATATCAGATACGTAATGTGGGGTTTCGACTGATTTTTTGTATTGAGTATTGATCTAGAAAAATGTTTGCGATGCTCTACTTAGTGATGTGATATTTACCCAGAGAAAAAGGCTACGTAGGATTAGGTTAACAACTCTTAATGCTTTTTGGTTATTGTAGTTACAGTAGGCTCTAGCAGCTTAGATCAATTAGAAATCAGTACTCCAAGGTCCTTGACAGAGCTTGGATCATTAACAAGGTCTTGACTATTCAGCTTGTATTTTATTTTCTGATTTTTTTTGCCAATACGTAAGACAGAGCATTTATTTTTTGAGATTTGAAGTTGCCATTTGTGTGTGTGTGTATTTGAATATATTGTATGTTGATGTCCAGCCTCCGACAGGATAGCTAAGTACTACAGACAAATTTATTCATTAAATCCAGTAACACCATTAAAACCCCTAATAAATCCTAGTTCATCTCAGGGCTATGCTCTGATTAGAGAATATAATTTTTGCTAGATTTAATTAAAATTAAAACATGTATATTAACTATGGATTAACCATAAGAAGTTAATCAGAAAAAGATTTGTAATACCTTGATGTAATATCTGTTTTGCTTTCCAAATTACTAGTCAATAAATAGATAGTCCTCGACTTATGACCATAATTGATGTTGCCCAACATTTATGTTGCTAAGTGAAACATTTGTTAAGTGAGTTTTGCCCCATTTTGCCTCTTTTCTTGCCACTCTTGTTAAGTGAATCATTGCAGTTGTTATGATAGTAACACAGTTGTTATGTAAATCTGGCTTCCCATTGACTTTTCTTGTCAGGAGGTTGCAAAAGAAGATCACATGACTCCAAGACACTGCAACCATCATAAATATGAACCAGTTACCAAGCATCTGAATTTTGATCATGTGACTATGGAGATGCTGCAAGGGTCATGTGAAAAATGGTCAAAAGTCAGTGCCGTTGTAACTTTGAACGATCTCTAAATGAACTGTTGTAAGTCGAGGACTACCTGTAAAGGCTACATTCAAAGAGATTAGGTTAACATAAACTTATAGGCAAAGACCAAAATCAGCCCTGAATTTTGCACTAGAACCTATCAGAGATTATAGAATAATATGTTGTTAGAAAAAAGTAGAAAAAGAGTAGGGGGGGGTCCAATAAGAAGAAAACTTCCACATTTTTCAGCATAAACACTTACCCTGTGTTTTCCTTTACTTTCCTCTGTGTGGAAAAAAAAACGAAAAATAAGTACTTTTGATAACAGTAACAATACAGTGCAATGGTACAACAGTCATTTCTTACCAAGAGAATGGAATTTTAGCTATATTTTTATATTACAGGCATTACACCAGCAATATTTAAAGCTGGTTTCTATGAAGGTAAAGGTAAAGAAAAGTTCCCCTTGCACATATGTCCCCTAGAGTCGTTCCAGACTCTAGGGGGCGGGGCTCATGTCTGTTTCAAAGCTGAACAGCCAGCGCTGTCCGAAGATGTCTCTGTGGTCATGTGGCCAGCATGAACACTGTTACCTTCCCACCAAAGGTTCCCTATTTTTCTACTTGTATTTTTTACATACTTTTGAACTGCTAAGTTGGCAGAAGCTGGGACAAGTAATGGGAGCTCACCCCGTTATGCGGCACTAGGGATTCGAACTGCCGACCTTTTTATCGACAAGCTCATCATCTTAGCCGCTGAGCCACCCTGTCCCTTATTGACCTTCTATTACATATCTATAAAATTTAAATAGGAATAATGAAACAAGAAAGTTCTATGGAAAACCTGAAAGACAATCATACTTTAGTTACATTTCCAAACTGCAGATTTGGGGGGAAAAAACCTTATCCTTAGGATGCAATGTTGATTTCTTTACCTTATATTAGCCCTTCTCAATTACCATCTGTTCTGGATAAGAAATTACATAATATATTCAGGGAGCACCAATTTGGTGAAGACCTCTGCTGGCAGATGTTCCTGCACATCTCTGGCTACCATGAGCTTTGTTTTCCTGGAGGACTAATGTCTGCATAATCCCAATGCAACTATTAATCTTGGTTCATATAACATCTGCCATGCCCAATTCTATTTAATTAAGTTTAAAGTATGATTATTGTGATGTATGACCTCTCCCCTAATATGTTTCTGGGTCCAGATAATAAATCTCAATGCCAAATGAAAAGTGAGATAGTGTATTAAGACCTGTTCTAGCATGCAAAACAAACTGAGCAACCTTGACCAGCTTTACATCTTAGGATGTATCTGAATCCATGCAATATGATACCAGTGATTATGACATGCTCATTTTTAGTTCAGAATTCATATAATTCTAAAAATGTATTCAATCTTGTAGTAGCAAATGGTGTGGTTCTTATCTGTGCTGAATGTTGCTTATCAATGTCACTTTAAGTACAATTCCTCTCTTTGGATTGAGACTATGGTAGATATAAACTTGTTATCTACAATTATGGAACTCACAAAAAAACCCTAATATTTGTTTGTGTTACAGTGATTGTTTTGCTTCTTTCACTGAATTCTCTAGAAGTCTGAGCAGTGCTGGAAATTATCACATTATATATCTCTCCAGAATTTTAAAAGTTAGGACAATAACAGAATTCACATCAGCATTTCTTAAGTACCTTTGCCCCCTCCTTTACTATCTTGAAGATAAAGCCAAAGTACAAGGAGGCTCTGTACCTTAGAACACTGATTTGTGAAATAAGCTTATCTATAGTTATTACAGGTCTATTTGTGATTATTCTAATAGCAGAAGGTTCATAGTTCACAATGCATGAAAAAACTGAGTGCCATTAGCTACTGTTAAGCATCACACTACTGCACTATGCTCCAAACGCAAGGAATCAATTGTCAGAAGTTATACAATTAAGTTTTTAGCAGCACCCATTGCAAAAGGTTTGCTAAAATCCACTTTCATTCATTTTTGGCTTCTGCTGCATGAGGTCATCCAGTGGTTTGGAGTGAAGCATCATCAATATGCTAGTGATGCCCAGCTTTATATCTCCATCTCAGGCCACCTAAGCAATGCAGTAGATATCCTGTGGTAGTGCTTGGAGGCTGGAAGGATCAGGATGGGGTGCAATGGGCTTCGCCCCATGCCAGACTAAGTGGCTCTGGGTATCTGAGACCTCTGGTGACAAAGTTTTTCCCTCTTTGGTCCTGGATGGGATGACTCTGATCAAGATGAACCCAGTGTGTAATTTGGGAGTCCTTCTGGACTCATGGCTCCTGCTATGAGAGCGCATTTTGGCAGCCATTGAAGGCTTTTGAACACGTTCAAGTTGTGAACAAGTTGCATCCATGCCTGTACCAGGAGGCTTTACTCATGGTTACTCACATGTGATTTTTTGTTTCGATTAGTGCAATGCATTCTATCTGGGACTCTCTTGAAAAGCATTCAGAAACTTTAATTTGTGCAAAATGTATCTGGAAGGGTAGTAAATAGTGTCAAATATTTGTTACATGTAATGTCATTACCACATGACATGCACTGGTTGCCTGTGTATTTCCTGGAGCAATACATGGTGCTAGTTTGTCACCTTTAAAGCTCTTCATGACTTGGGATCCTAATACTTAATGACGATCTTTTCCCAGTGTTTCTACCCATCCAGTTCTGTCAGGCAGGTTGGGCATGATATGAGTCCCATCAGCCAAGGAATTTTGACTGGCAGAGACTCAAAGATGTGCCTTCTCTTCTAGACCATCCTCTAGAGCATTTTCCTTCAGAATTGAGGATGACCCAAACCTGTAGACCTTTCATAAGGCCTTGAAGACTTGGTTTTGTGCCTGGGCATGGGTGTGAAGGACTCCGTCCTGGCTATATTGATATATATGATGACATTTTTTCCTCTGCTGCCCTATATAATTTGAACTATATTGTAATTGTTTGTATTTTATGATTGTTTGCCATACACTTGCTTGAGATGGGCAGCTATAGAAATTGAATAAAATAATACCATCCTGTGTACCCTTCAGCACATGAAAAGGTCAACTTTTACAAGCCACTGTCAATGGTCAAACACAATGGTAGTTACCATATGATTAAGAGACAATTAAACACTTTTTGTTATCTATAATTTTAAATTCATTATTTTCCAGTAAGAACTAGAAATACAAAACCACCTGATATCTTTCAAAAAGGGGAAAGAAGATAAATGTTCAGATGAGTGCTTATCTCTGCCATTACTATAATTTTCAAGCTTTTTCTTTGATCTGATTGCTTCTTTTGTTCTGATAAATGGAAGCATTAGTATCTGAATGTGCCTGATTTCTAAAGGAGGCTCTGAACTGATGCAAGAAATTTGAAATCAGTTTAATTGTAAAGGGAATAATTTCAGCACAAATGGGAATAACAAGTAGCTGACAAATTAAGAACAGTAAGTTCTGAATGATGAACTCTTACCGGGTACCAAAACATTCTAGAGTGGCCATAAGGTGGTTCAAAGATAGCAACAAAGGAAGTCTTGAACCCACAATCAAAATTCTACACCCTTTGTAAATGCATTAACTTAACATCAGGCACGTGTACATAATGGCAATGTTTCAATCATAAACTCTCAACTACCATATCCTCTTGACTTTTGGGACCATTCCTTACATATGCCATTATTATTATCTATATATATAAAAGCGAAATACCACTCACGCATCATTACAAAATCTTCAGAACTGTACAACCTACAAACCTGAAATTTGGCACATATATTCCTCTTGGCTTCTAGGTGTTCACTAAGAAAGGATTTTTCAAAATGACCATCAAAGCATTAGTATTTCATATGTTGTTGTTGTTATTATTATTATTATTATTATTATTATTATTATTATTATTATTATTATTATTATTATTATTATTATTATTATTATTATCATGCTCTGATACTAAGGAATTCATAATTCCCCTCCCTACCTGAAATCTGTTCCAAATGCAAAACACAAGGAGAAGAAGAGTTTCAGTTTCAGTTTTGGCTGTTCAAAGCACCAAGCAGTTTTAGTACAGAACAGTTGAGCTAAGAAAACGCCCAGGGTCCTTGCTGTCTCCTTTTTGCTTCACACAGCAAATTACTGTTTTAGTGTTTTTCAACTCTCTCACACACTGACAGGATGTTAGCCAGATGAATATAGGATGCTGGTAGGCAGAGGCAAAATCCCCCCCCCTCTTATTTTCCTTCCCCCCAAAGTAAGCCTGACCATCATAGTTTCATAGTGTAAGCACAGGTATCGAACTAGTTTCCTAATATCTTACATATCTATCGTTATAGATAGATAGATAGATAGATAGATAGATAGATAGATAGATAGATAGATAGACAGACAGACAGACAGATATAGATCTCCTCTCAAGCAGAGTTCTGTACAAGGGAGAGTTGCATGCTCTGTGTCGTGTACCAAGTCAGACTACCTAACCACTTGCTTTCTACTGCAGAAGAAAAGGCTTTGTCCTTGCAGGTGAAAATGAGCAAGATGCAGTGAAAAGAAGAGAGGAGTCTAGTCAGTCTCAGATAAAAAAATATACCACACAATTACTTTTTATTTTAACATTATGTGTGTTTAAGTCCTTTATATTTTTTCTGATTTTACTGTTTTCTGTAAATTCACCCACTGCATATTTTATATGAATCTTTTTTTGTAGTAAAATTTGATTCCACTCATCCCTTGTGAGATTGGTCTACCTGCCCATCAGCACAAGAGGAGGACAGATCAATTTGCTTAGCCAAACACATTAGTGCTACAGAACCAGAAAATTTATTTCCTTTTTATTACTTAATTTCCCTTTAATTTGCCAATAAGCAATTCAGAATGAAGAAGCTTTCTTTTCTCACATACAGGTAGTCCCCAACTTATGACCACAATTGAGTGCCAAATTGCTAAGTGAAACATTTAAGTGAATTTTGTTACATTTTATGATCTTGCCATAGTTGTTCAGTTAGTAACATGGCTGTTAAGTGAATCTGGCTTCTCCATTGACTTTGCTGGTCAGAAGATTGCAAAAGGTGATCACATGACCCCAGAATACTGCAACCATCATAAATAGGAGTCAGTTGTGAAGCATCTGAATTTTGATCACATGACTATGGGGATGCTGTGATGGTCATAAGTGTGAAAAACAGTCATAAATCATTTTTTGCTATCATAACTTTGAACAGTCACTAAATGAACAGTTGTAAGTTGAGGACTAGCTGTAATGGGATCAGAGAGGGACAATGCTACATAAAAGCATTTTGCTGGAAAACAAGTAGTGATGGCAGTAAGTAACCACATCAAGGCAGGATATTGTGCCAGAGGATTTTTGAGGAAGGGAATGAAATATCTCTAGCTTTATACTTCTTTTAACTGAATTTTAGGCAGATTAATTTAAGGAACCCAAGATGTAAATTAATTTATAGGATGACATGGAAAAAAGAGTTGACATCCAAGGTTGACACCACTCTTATATGTATAATCCTTGTGACCACACCAGACTACAAAACATTGGGATTTTTGGTATACTGACTGGTTTGCATTATGGCACACTGAACCTATCAATCAGGTGGGTCAAACTTCTCATCTTAACAAGAAGGCACTGTGGAAGGAGAAAAAGGAAAACATTACCTGCAGCATCCCTAGCTTATTTAAGGATATTCAGATTCAGCTAGCCTTATAGAAATATGAATAAGCAGCAAAGTTATAAAAATTAGTCAATTTACCTAAGGTGCTTTAATTTCTGGAACCTAGTGTTCCATAAGAACTCTATGGGTTCTTTAGGTGACTCAGGGCACATATAAAAATTATAGCAAATTCACCTGAACTGCACCAATTTTCTAACATTAGACATTTGTCTCTTGATTCCATTAATGCAGGCATCTCTAAATCTCAGCTTTCTGGTTAGTTTGTGGCTGAGGACTTGCAAACGCAGAACATTGGTTTAGAAAAGGCTAGGAGAGGCCGATTACGGTCTCAGCAAATGTAAGGTCAGTTTGGCATGGTTTTATCTTGACCCTATACAGGCTGCACGCTGAAGATGTAAAGATAAGGTTTAAACATGCTCTGAGCGTCATTTAAAAGCCTGCCTGACAATTAGCCAACTTTGTTGATGAAACACACCCCCTTCCTGCCTTCCATTATCTAGTTGCTTAGTAAGCAAGACCAAGAGAAAGGCATTTAAACTAATTGCACACCAAGTCCTCTTGTCAAACTCAGTTCAATAGTCTGGTCCTTACTGGGAAGCAATATCCAGAATCAGCAAAAGCATTACATACCGAAGTTTCTGGCACCTTCAGGAAAAGCGGGTGGTCCTCGACTTACAACTGCTTGCTTAGTGACCATTTCAAAGTTACAATGGCACTGAAAAAAGTGACCTGTGACTGTTTTTCTCACTTACAATGATCGCAGCGCGTGGTTTACATTCAGATCCTCGACAACTGACTTACATTTATGACGGTTGCAACCTTCTGACAAGCAAAGTCAATGGGGGAGGCCAGATTCCCTTTCACAACCACCTTAAATGCTAATTTAACAGCTGCAGCGATTCCCTGAACAAATGTGGCAGGAAAGGTCGTCAAATGGGGGCAAGGCTCATTTTAAATTTTGTGACTGAGCTGGGCTCAAGCGTGGCCGTAAGTCGAGGACTCCCTGTTGTAAACGCCAAGCCATTTTAAGGAGCCACAAAACAGCCTTTTGGAGGGGAGTTCCTGGATTCCCAGCGCCTTCCTCCTCCCCCTCCGACCCCGACCTTCTCCGGCCGGGGCTCAGGGCCGCCTCGCCGACCAGGACCGCGCGCCTGTCCCCAAAGGGCGGGAGAGGAGGACCGCCTCGGAGGAGTTTCGGCTCCCGAGCGGGCGAGGAAACCGGCGCGCAGACTGAGCAGCGCCTCGCCGCCCCCAGTTGAGCCTCACGCGCCGGGTTGCGATGCGTCCCGCCCGGGCGAGGCGGGGGGGAGGGAGAAAGAAACCGGGCTTCATTATTCGTGAAGCCACGGCTGACTGAACCTCGGGGTAAGTGGGTCAAGCGAACCCAGGCCGGGGGCGAGAGAACCCAACGCGGTTGGGGGGCGTCAGGAGGTCGAAGCAGCAGCCGGCCGGCCTTCTTCTTCCAAACGCGGCTGTGCTTGGCCGCGGAGTTCCTCGACTCTGCAACGACAGCCGCCGACGGGACCGGTGCGGCCCGCCCTCCCTTTCGCCAGAGTCCCTTCTCCACCGACGGGCAGTTCTTCCCTGCCGGCTGTTGCCCACAAACTCCGGCCAATCCCGCCCCGCCCTGTTCGCTCCTGGGCGGCCGCGAGCGCTTTTGCGGGCTGGCGAGCGCTCTCGTTCCCGTGCGCGGGGTGGGAGAGATTTAAAAGGCGGCTGCGGCGGCCACCTTTATTTCCCTTATTTCAGGGGAAAGGGACGTTTCTTAAGCAGGGATGTTTCTTTTTTTTTTTTTTTTTTCCCCTCAAGAAGCAAACTGAGCTTAGGTTTTGCTTGGAAGCGTTTCGCTTCTCAATCAAGAAGCTTCTTCCAGCCTCAGCAGCTTGGAGAAGCTTCTTGGAAAAGAAAGTGAAACGTCTCCAAAAAAACTAAATCAGTTGCGTCAGCTTGAAGGGTACAATAAATAAAAAAAAAAGATTAAAGAACCTTTGAGACAACCACGACCTGGATGACTGAAAATCCCCACAGACTTTCTCAAGGCGGGATTTTCTTCTCATTTTACCGCCCACAGTTAGCCATTCTTGCGGTGCTCCCTGTGTGAGCCCGCTTTACGGGGATACAAGCCACTATCCCCGGGACTTCCTCTCGTGAGGGAACTAAAAAAAAAACCAAAAAAACAAAAACAAAACAGGGAACCGCCTGGCTTCTTCAACCCCACGGTTGTCTCCTCAGAAGTAACTTTCTGTGGGGCTTCCCCGCAAGAGAACCGGAGAGAATTGCAGCCCAAGGGCGCAGAAGTGCTCCCAAGGCGCCTTAAAAGCGAACAGGCGCCTCTCGACCGGGCTAAGTAACGTGGATGGGGGACGCCTGAGTGAGGAAAACAACCGTCAGGCTGCCGGTTCATCATTTGATCATCGAGGCCGGGAGACTTGGCTCCTTTGGGAGACCCGCGCGATGACCCTCGGATCCGGCCGGTGCGCCAGCCCGCTTTCCTTTCCCATACGTACCCATTTGGGCCGCCCTTGCTGCTGCTCTCGGCGGTCCTACTTGGGGCAGATGCTGTGATGCGAAGGGACGGAGGCGACGGAGGTCGGCTTCTTTAAAGCCTCTGCCTTGGCCGGACTCCAAGTCCTACCCCTACCTGGCCAAGAAAGAGGGGAAGGAGGTGGTAGGCGGCGGGTAGGGAAGAACTGGGTCTACCGCCCTCACGCCCGAGAGTGAAAAACATCCGAGAGGAAAAGAGGCAAACCGCTTTTCTCCATCGTCCTAGGAGGAATTTGTAGGGCAGGGAGTGGGAGGAAAAAGCCGGCTCTCGACCTCCCCACTCCTTCATCTGGCACATGGTTAATAAGCAATCGAAAAGGAAGGACAACCGAGCCCATCACCACAAGCGCCACTTGCCTTTATCCCTTGGTCCTCTTGTGCCTTTATATGTATTGTGCTATGGGGCAGAAATCCAACAGGTGCTGCTTGTGTCTCATTTGTTGCTGTAGAGGCACCTGTTGAATCCCAAGTCAAAGTCTTGGATGGGAAGAGAATTGAACTTATTTTAGGTGGATTTTTAAAATGCTACCGACAAAGGAGTCAAGATTGAGAGAGGGGGGAGGGGAGGGAGAGAGAGAGAGATTTGTCAGAACAGCAATTGATGAGGCAGGGAAGGGAAATAGGCTTGGACACAGCAAACAGAGACTTAAGAAAAAAATACAGAATGACTAAGAAATATGTATAAAGCATTTGAAAGAAACAAAAGGCAGTAGAATCAAGATATTTTGTTTTCGCATTTTCATTTTCTTGGCCTGGAAAGTAAGGTAAGTTTTTTTAAAAAAAGTCTAATAGGAAAAAAAAAACAGATTCTTGCATTCTGTTCATGTAGAAGCTTTTTTATTATTTAGTAATCCATTTTAGTGTTACAATTGTTTTTATGGATTGCTATTATTTGAAGAAACTTAAATAACTGATGCATTAGTCAATAAGTGGTAAAATACCAAAGAAAGCAAAATGTAGCAAACAATGTTCCAGGTAGTATCAAGTTTTGTGTATGTTTTTATGATTTATATGAGTTTTGATGACATTTAATTCTAAGTAGCTGTAGACAAGAGCTGATCTAATTTGTTTCCCAACCTTGGTATTTTTGAAACACCAGTGATGGGTCTTTGTTGAAACACTGCATCTCGGTGGTCCTTATGAGTACTCTAGCAGATAGAAACTTTCTTTCAAGTGACCAATAAAAATATAATCAATAACAAAAGCAAACTTAACTCCTAACATCTAAGACTGCTTGTGAATGCTCTATTTTCTGTCTATATGACTTTTTATCACCCTTCTTCCTGGTTTCTTCCTCTTGCTTTCCAACAATAAAAATGACTTAACACCATTTTAACTCTCCATAAAAAAGCCCTTCAATTAGTGACTTATTTAGTACGTTACCAATAAAATATGTGCTAGTGGAGTACAAGCCATTTTTACAAATGTTCTTGTGCATTGTAGAAATGGACAATTTTTTTTTACTCCCGGATTGGTGGCAACTTGAATTCAGGCAATGATTTTTCCCTCCGTGTTCTGAGGCCTTTGAAGGAAACATAAGCATAAGATCACCTTCAGATTAACTTTTGAAGAATTGGGAAGTTGAAATAGTGGAGTTGTCGAAGTGTCCAATAAGTCCTCTGGCACCTAAAGCAAAACATTTCTTACAACATATGTCTTAATTAAATAGTCTACATCATTAATTGCAAAGTATGGCACATCTTTTACATATGGTAAACCACAGCTATCACTTGTTCCTTTATATATGTGTGTGTGTGTATATGTATGTATACTGTTCAGCTTCCTTCGGGTATTATCCCACGTCATTGTAGTTGTGCTTTTAAAGTTGTAGCAACGTTTTGGCAGACTCTCTGCCATCATCAGGCTTCTGTATTGAGTTCCTCTGTGTACAGAAGCCTGATGATGGCAGATGAGATTCTGCCGAAACGTTGCTACAACTTTAAAAGCACAACTACAATGACGTGGGATAATACCCAAACAAAGCTGAATACCATACATGTAAGTACCCACGAAAACTTAAGAAAACATATACACACACAAACACGCCTATCTGATTGTGGAATCTTAATATGTTAACCATAAGGGACTTCCATATTCATTCCAGAGTGAACAACTTTTTCTCCAGGTGCAGCAACACAATTTAAAAGAGACTGTTGAAAGAACAAAAGGGCAGAAAGAACTGATGTAGCCATTTGGGGCAATAGGACTTAATGGGAGTTTGGTTCATTTTGTTATCTACAAATAGTAAAAAGTACATCATGTATTTTCTAAAAATATTATGTAGGCTTTTGAGAAAATTTTCAACCGTTTGAATTTCAGACAAGCAAATTTATATTGTGTGCGCACACTAAATTTAGGTACATCAAAGGAAGTACTGCAAGTAATGTGGATGAATCCGTTTCTTTGCTGCAGTGATATTTCTTCGGTGTTGCTGCTCAGCTGCTATTTTGTTTGTATTTTTAGCTTTTTGTTTTTAACTGTTAACGGAGGGATCCTTGATGTTCTCTGTGTTTTTTTGCAGAAGTTTCATTACCCAAACTAGATAACATCATCAGTGCTAGTAAGAAGTGGGATTTGCTCTCAGTTTATATTCTAGCCTTGTCAGTGTTAGTGGATATGGTCTTGGAGGGCTGTTTACTGTTGGCTTGTTTGCTGGTTCCTTGACTGGGGTATTGTTGACTTGATTGTTGGTCTGATGTTAATCTTGCAGTTAATCTACACTTCTCTGGGTACTGATTGCTGGTGGGGAGGTGTTTTGGTCTTTTTGTTCTGTTTTTGGCTTGTTCATTGTCTCTTTTGCATAGTATGCAGGTATTGTATATGTTTATATGTCCGTTGATGGCAAATTTGTCAGAGAGGATTCAAAGTATTTCTAGCAGGACTACCAGATTCTATAATAGCTTTATTTCCTATGCCATGCATCTGGTAAACTTGCAAAGTTCGTTTTTCTCGCCATGTATATGTATACATTGGAACTAGACTATGATGTTTGTCTGTGTCATATAATATATGTGAGTACATATATAATTTTGTATTTATTTATTTTGTCATGTTTATGAACTATGTATATTGGTGGTGAGGTGGTGAGCCTTTGAGAGCTGTATACAACAAAATTTCATTTTAATGTATGCCAATTTGTGTACATTCAAAATGACAATAAAGTTATTCTAAGTCTAAGAGTGCCAGGATTCTAGAAATTTGGTAGCATTATTGTACTCGGCTTGGTCTAGGATGGTCACAGTTTCCCAACTGAAATTATGATCAAATCTATCCATATATTGTCTAAGTAAAGAGTTTTCATCGTATTTTTTCACCACTCCTTCATGGATGTGTTCTGCCAGGATAGGTAGTAAGTTGTTCTTTGGTAAACTGGTGTTGATGGTTCTCTGAGTGTTCTCTAATTGGACCTTTTTAAAAAATTATAGTGAAGGTGTTGTCTACATATTTGAACCATATTTTGGGTTGTATTTTTGAAAGCAAAGTTGTGCACAAACCTTTCATAAACATATTAATCGCTAAGAACTATTGCATTGTTCATATTTTAAAAAAGAAAAATTAAGTTGCCCTAAAAGATAACTGTGGCTGAAAATATTTAATTTTGAATTTAATAAATGAATTTAATTTAATTCATTGTGCTTGTAACCCATTTCAGCATGTAATATGAATCTTATGCTGGAATGCATTTGCTTTTTGCAAAACATTTTTCATTCAAGTCAGTATATTCTTCCAATAGCTTCTGGCTTATCTACATGGTCTTTCATATTACCACTTCCAAGTAGCCCAGAGAAAACACACCAGCCATATATAACAGACAATCAGAGTTGGAAGGGACCTTGTAGGTCATCTAGTCCAACCCCCCACCCAAGCGGGAGACCCTACACCATTTCCTGACAAATGCAAAGTGCGGGCCAAGATCTCTTCTTGAACAGTCTCAAAGTGATGGCGTTCCTACAACTTTTGAAAAGGCAAGCTGTATTGGATTGATTTTTCTCACTGTCAGAACGTTTCTCCTATTATTTCCAGAGGTTGATATCGCTACTTTGTCAGGTGGGGTGGAGTAGTTATACTATATTTTTATTACTAGACAGCGAGAGTAGTGAGCGACGATGAGCGTGAGCATAGCGTAGCGAGAGCAGTATATAGATATAATATATATACTTATAAGTGAGTATATATAATTATATATATATATAATATGTTTTTGTTTTTTTTTAAGCTCTCGCAGGTACTTGCATTTGCTGCTGTTTAGCTTCCTTCGGTTATTATCCCACGTCATTGCTAGTTCTGTTAAAGTTGTAGCAACGTTCAGCAGAATCTCATCTGCCATTCATCAGGCGTTCTGTTATGAAACAATTTGCCTAACAACTTTAACAGAACTACTATTGACGTGGGATAATACCCGAAGGAAAGGCTAAAAACGAGCCCACAAATATATTAGTAGTATATAGGTGAGGTGATATATATATAAGTGGTAGGAGTATAGTGGAGGTTAAGTATATATATATAATTTTATCTATTTATATATATTAACAATATCTTAATTGAGATTACAGAAACAGAATCTTCAACTGTACAAGTACTTCTCCCCTCAAAAGAAGTAAGGAAGGTCCATTTTGAGATGTTTTCTCCACTTCACACTCTTCCTTTAGACTCAGATTTTATCAGACTATTATCCATGATGTGACCTTTTTCTCCAGCAAATTGTAGACAGGCAGCAATGTTCATTTTGGAGGCTAGTGGCCTTCTCCTTGCAACTCAGCCATGCAAGCTATTGTTCAGGATTCTCCTGCTGGGAGTCTCATAAACACCAACAAGTGCACCTTTTACTTTTGTAGATATTGTATAGGCTCTTGGAGACTTCCTGGAATATTATACATCTTGCTCTTGGTGTGATCTTGGCCGATTGTCCACTCTGAGGGAAGCTAACAATAATGTTGAATTACCTCCATATGAACACAATCTGCCTATCAGTGGATTGAGTCCAAATTCCTTGGAAATAGTTTTCATAATCTTTTCCAGCTGGGCAAATTGTTGGGGTTTTTTTTGCAGACCCCAGCAATTTCTTTTGTTCAAACCTGTGTTGTGAGATCAGCTTTTGACAGTGAATTGCCAGAAATCTGTTATTAAATAATGCAGGACTTCCCACATTCACACCTGATTATCATCCCATTGATTGAAACACCTGGCTCTAATTTCCCTTTCAAATGAACTGATATTCCTAGAGGCTCACATCTGTCTATTACTCAACCATATGTAGCAGCTTGGGATCATTGTCCCCAATAAATAAATGAACAAGCATAAATATTTTGACTCATTTGTTTAATTTTAGGACTTGGTGGAGAACAGATCATGTTTTAGATCATATTCATGCAGTAGTATTAAAAATTCAAAAAAGTTTAAAATTTTAGGCACTATATATCTTTCTTCCTGAATACTTTTGAATCGATTGAAACAGAGATCTTTTTTTCTGAAAGCTAAATGATGAAACTTCCTACATTTTTCTACTTAGCCGCTTCAGCTAGTGCAAAATGTAGTGGCCTGTTTGCAGGTGGGCAGAGTTGAAATATAACATATTTCATTTGCATAAACAAGCTCTCCAAAACTATATGGTGGCCATCAAAGAAAATGTTGACTGATGTTTGACTTGACTACTCTTTCACTGGATCCGTTTTAGTGATGTACTATCACCCCAGTCACTGCGTTCTTCCAGCAGATAGTGGCCACAGACACCTCTAAGGTAATTAAAGGCACTTCTAAATGAACACAATCTGGAAGGAACCTATACTTCCACATGGCAAAGAGGAATGATGTGACTTTAAATTACATTGAAGGGCTGGAAACTTGCCTTGCCAAGCAGTCTCTGTAATGCACAAGTGAAACAGGCAAAAAGTACACAAAGTTAACTTTACTCTCTGGCCTTGAACTATACTCATGCCATTAGCAGTAGCACATATAAAATACTCCAACCCAAAAGATCATGTGCCAAGATAGAACTTGAAGAGAAATCATAATAAAGAACTGGCAAACAGTGGGTTATAAAGTTTGAAAAGCAGGACCTGAACCATTCCAGGATCAAAGGTCTGGAATGAGCTCTGTTGCCATTGCAGTACAATCTGAAGTACTGGAAGGGTAAGAGAGTAATGGGAACTTGGAGGAAAGTAGAAGAGATAGATGATCAGGCATTTGTCAGAAAACCTCTGTGACGGCCTAGCTATTGATAGTGTACTAGGACAATGGGAATCATGAGGTTATAGCTGCAATAAATGGAAACATTGTATCAGGAAATAAGGTTTAGTTTCCGTGCCATAATCCAAGAGTGTCAAACTCGATTTCATTGAGGGTCGCATCAGGGTTATGTTTGACCTTGTGGGGCTGGGGTGGGCGTGGCGAGGGTGCACGGGGCCAGCTCAACATCACTTGTGTTGGAGGTGCCTGTAGGCCCGAGCACTCTGCCAGTGAAAACGGTCTCCCGAGCTCTGTTTTCAACAGCAACACCCTCCTACAACCCTCTGCCAGCAAAAATGGAGCTCAGGAGGGCTATGTGCGGCACTCCCGAGCTCCATTTTGCAAAAACATCGTGGGCCAATCCTTCGCTGTTTCCAGGGTGGGCCAGATCTAAGCACCCCGTGGGCAGATCCAACCCCCAGGCCTTGAGTTTGACACCCCTACTATATAATACTATGAAGTGCCTTTGCCGCCTTTTCCTTGTATCCACCAGGATATTTCCATGTCTGGAGTTTTCTTAGGCCCAATTGTCCGCATTCATCTTCAATAACCTAAAGGGGAATATATGGCTTCTTTTGGAGTCCTTTCCCTTTATTTGCCTCTTCTCCTTTTCAGATTTTTCTGCAAAAATAATGGAATAATGAATGGCGTTGGGGTTTAAGAGCCAATGAATGCAGATAACCAGGGACAATAGGTAAGACAAGATGAAAATTTACAATGAAAGTCTTTTCCTCTTGCCTTTCAGAATGTGTTGCAAGGCCTCTGGTTGGAGGTCTGCTGTCTCTTGTTCATTCCTGTATGTTTGATGTTACTCTGCTCCAGGAGTCATGAAAGTAAAGTATGTTTCTTCCCCAGTGATGCTTGTTCTTGTTCTAGATTCTGGTTGTCCAGTTGTCTTGCTAGTCTCCACCTTACTTCCTAGCGTGCATTGTAAATAACAAGACCAGGGTTCCTTATCCAATGCCTTTGGAAGCAGAGCTTCCTTTTCCTCATGTCCCTTTCCCAGTTTATTTAATTTGTATTTATTTATATCCTGCCTTTATTATTTTTACGAACAATTCAAGGTGAAGAACATATCAACATACCTTCCTCCTTCTATATTTCCTACAACAACAATCCTGAGAGATTATTTGGGCAGAGAGAGAGTGACTGGCCCCCAGATCACCCAGCTGGCTTTCATGGCTAAGGTGATACTTATGGCTCATGGCAGGGGTGGGATTCAAATATTTTAACAACCGGTTCTGTGGGCATGGCTAGGTGGGTGTGGTCATGTCACTGGGTGGGCATGGCTTCTTTTTTGGCAGACCCCCATTTTTTGGGCCTTCTGGGCCTCGGGGAAGCCTCCTGGAGGGTGTTTTTGTTCCCCCTCAATTTTTTGCCTTCCTAGGCCTCAGGGAAGCCTCCTGGCACAGCTGATCATAGGAACAGCTGATCATCAGGAGGGGGAAGAAAAGAAATACCTTAAAGAGTGACTGGAAGGGGGAGAACACAGTAAGCGATGTCAGGCATGCACGCAATGTCACGCATGCATGATAAAGACTGACTGGGCGGGGAGCGGCAGGCAGAGAGGGGAGGGGCCAGCCAGGGGCATGATTTGCCAGTTCTCCAAACTACGCAGAATCATAACAATCGGTTCTATAGAACTGGTCCAAACTGGTAGAATCCCACCCCTGGCTCATGGTCTTCTGTTTCTAGCCAGATGCCTTAACCACTAGATCAGATTGGCTTTTGGCAGTTGATTATTCTTTGTTGCATTTCTGTCAGCCTCCTGACAGGAATGACATAGTCACAGAAATGAATAATCCACCAAAAGGATGTTCTTTGCCTCCTGAGCCAGGATGCAGCCTCAGTCCGCCTATTCCACCTCTTCCTCCTCCCTTTCGCATCTCAAAGTTGAGCATCAGCTGCCTGCTACTTTGAGGTGACCTGAGAGAGATTGCAGGTTGTTGGCTTGTGGGATATCTGGAATGTTTTGAAGTAGGCCAGGTGCTGAAGTCCCCTAGAATTATATGGAGGAATATCCCTCCTTTTGGTTATGTGGGAACCCAGCCAGGATTTTGAGAAGTGGACACCCTAATCTAACAAGATACTCTGTAGATACTGCAGATCATAGGAATAGATGCCCAGTAGATACCTTTATTGTACCCATATTGGAATTCACTTTGAAAGCTTAAAACTTTTTAAAATATAATTGCAGTTACATAATCCTAGTTGGAGATAAAGGTATGAACTCAGAGCTATTCTGCAGAGGCAGAAGACAAACAAAAACCTGCCTCATGCATGGAAATAAATCCTACTACCCTAGTAATGAAACTTTTTGCTCTCAGTCAGTTGGGCATTTCCCAAAAGCAACTGCAGCCAGCAGCTTCTATTCAATTAAAATCAGGGGAGAATTTATCCTTTTCCCCATTTTGATGCATTTTTAAAAAGGAGGTGAAGATCTTGGAGTCTATAAGCACATTTCCACAAATGGACTCTGCCAACCACAAAGGAACTCCTGTGATCACATAATAACCATCTGTCTTCATGAACAGAATGAGATGATTTTTGGTTCTATGGGGGGGAGGGGTTTGGATAATAAAAAACAATATGCAGCTATTTGTTGAGAAATGTGACTGGTACCTTTTCAACTTCCTCTCATAGAAGCCACCCAGTTTTTTCACAACATGTTGGAAAGTGGACGCTTTTCTTTCCATGCAGCGAGGGCTAAGTAAAATCCATTAACACAGCAGTCTTATTTTTATTTTTAAATAAGCAGTCTTATTTGATTTTTAATATTTGTCTCTCTTAAATGTTATATGCTGTTTTTTATGCTTTTGATGTTTTATTTGTACACTGCTCAGAATCCCTTTCTGAGAGTGGTTCTTAAACATGATAAATAAATAAATTTGGAGCAGGACAGGATGTTTGCTCATCATTGTCAGCACTTCAAGCTTGACATATCAGACAGCGATAATGGATCAACTTGACTGCTTCAGATAGAGAATGGAAGTGCCCTAAAGGTAGAATTACAACTCTCAGTTCCCTGTCAGTCCTGGTTGGTTAGTGTTGGTTCAGCAAAACCTGAAATGCTAAGAGTCTGTACATCCCTGTGTTCTGGAAAGTGGAGATAGAATAAGGAAAAGATAGAATAAGGAAACGCCTAGATGCTAGTTGGAATGTAGAATGTCATGGATGACAGCAAGAGGAACCCTGCTAGAGAGGAACCAGCATTTTTTTCTGGGATTTGTAATCAATACGGAAGTGACTTTCAGAGAAAGTCACTATTACATCATCTCTGCCAAAGAAGTACATGTTTATGTTGTTTCGTAAAACTCCAGAGAAGTAGCAACAAATACTGTAAGTCAGACCGATGTCCCAATATAAGAATAAATTCATATATATAAATTTGTTTAGTTAGGGGAAAAAACTATTGATATCCTATAAGTGTCTTGAATTTGGGAAAACATTTGGATGTTTTATACATTTTGAAGATACGAATTTACGAGAAGATAACTTACTTGAAAAGAAGTCATATTGCATTTGTTGAGGTCAAGGTATGATTAAATTTTCTAAAAATTAAATTGGAAATTCCTCTTTCAGCAAAGCATCAAAAAAGTTTTTTTTAAAAAAGCAAGACATTTCAGTGAGATATCATCATCATGCAATTCCACAAGCCTGGACTTCAATACATAGGATTAAATTTAACCTAAATTTAAATTTCCAGTTCAGGTATAATATCTGCAAAACTCGAAGAAAGGCTTAAAGATCTGCATATGAATTTTTAAAATCTCTAATAACTGAAAATGAAAACACCAAATATGAATCATCACTGTTAAATTAAGGTTATAGAGCAAGATGATGGGCAGATTCCAAGAAATAATTCAGTTCTACTTACCTACATTCTAAAAAGTAGGTCTAATAAATTTATAATTACTTGTCTCTTTAATTTCTTATATAACAGTTAAATATTTATCTCAGCTTGTTTTCAATTCTGAAGAAAATAAAGGCATCAGATGAAAAGAAAAGTAGCTGAAATAAACGTTAAAATCTGAATTACCTTTCCAATCTATCTTTAGTTAAAAATGACTAAATCTTACAAAATATATTGCATATTGAATTATGCATGTCTATTGTTTTAAGCATATTCTATGATTCCAATCAAAAAGTATAGACAATTTCTTGTGCAAAAAGTGGCTAATTAACTCTGAGAGTATGCCTTCATGCCCAAAACTTTGTATTTAAAGGTAAATCTGACACCAGTTTAATTCAACTTAAAAACCATTTTTGCCTTAAAATACTAAATAGGAGTTTATACCATCTAAAATTTAGATTTCTTTTAATATAAAGTTTTAATTGCTAGGCCAGAATTACTGTAAGTTTTATTTATTTTTTATTTAGCATATGGTATATGATTTACACTGTACTATTGTTGATACTTCGATATTACCTCTACTTCAACAATAATTCATCATGACAAAGCTGTCATATTTTGGTTAGGTTAATTGAAGAAATATGAAAACATCGTCTAATTCTATGATACACGTAAATTTTCTCCATCCATTTTGTGCTTGAGCTTACTATTTTTTGCAAGATTGAATCTGGGTCAATCACTGGGACCAGAGGTGTATTTTTCCCGGGTTCCCTGAAGAGCCTATCTTCAGGGAACTTCTCTCTACTGCAGAGGTCCCCAAACTTGGCAACTTTAAGACTTGTGGACTTCAACTCCCAGAATTCTCCAGCCAGCAGGGAACTGAAGTCCACAAATCTTAGCTGCCAGGTTTGGGGACCCCTACTCTACTAGTATGTGCTTTGGGAATTACAATGTGAGGCTACCAATGAGTTCAGGTCTCCTTGTCTGACCGTTCGCTTGTGTTCTTGCAATCTGGTGGTAGCCTCACATTGGTAGCCTCACATTGCAATGAACAAGGACACACATTCAATTTCACAACTAGTAGATTGTTGGCCATGCAGGTACAAAGATAACCAGGGGGAAATGATTGAAGCCTGAAAATAGGTCCCTTGTCAGTTAACAGGAGTGCTGATTTAAGGCCCTGTCACACTGCCCAATGGATGCAAAACGTTTGTAAAAAGGACACAGCGGATGAGAAAAATGTTCCAATCGTGTTTATTTCCATCCGTATAAGAAATTGCGCCGGATTCGAAAAAGGGGCAAAAATCTTGCATAAACAAGCCAGATACACGTGAAAACGAGAAGAGCGGACCAGGGGGGAGGACGCAGGGAAAGAAATGGACAAGCAGAGATCGCAGAGTGGGATTGCTACGAGGGATAGTAGGGGATGGGAAAGATGCAAGAAGCGGTGCGTAGCGGATGATGCAATGCGATTTATTGCAGTCGCTTCCCACTCTTTTCTCCTTCTACCGCGTGCTAACTAACGCTGGAGGTAGCGTGTTCGTCTCTTTCGCTCCCTCCTGACGTCGTTGTAGCCACTGGAACAGGATGTTTGATATGCGTGGATTGTCGCGACTGGATGCCTCTGCGGAAATAGAGCAAGACTTAGCGTAATAGGATGCAGAGAGGATGTCCGCGTGCCTAGAGGATGCAGAATGGATTGCATTGGATACATTTTCTGGCTCAAAAAGTTGGAGGCAGTCAAAAACTTCTGAGCGGGATGAAATGTCAAATAGACGGATGCGGACGGATAGGAGGAGCAATAACGGAGCGCAGTGAGTACAGAACTGGAAGCATTGTTAACAACCCAACGGATGGCAAGTGTTTTTCTCCGTTTTACATCCTCTTTCCATCCGTTGGTGCAGTGTGACAGGGGCTTTAGCACCATCTTATCAAGTACTGCACTGAGGAGCTGAGGGCTTAGCAGTTCAAGGGAACAACAGCCAATCACCAGCCATCAATACACCAATGAAGCCCAAAGCACATATTCCACTAGAGAGAAATTCCCTGAAGATGGGCTCCAGCATGAGTCCGAAAGTTCGGAAGAGTAAAGCTATGGTCCTGGTGACTGACCAGGTTCAATCTTGCAACATTGTCCTGGGAAATGTACAGTATATTTACCATTTTTTGCCCCTTTTTTTGTATAGTATCTACTCCTTTCCTTTGAAAATGCTTATTGCAAATATATTTTTTAAAAATACAAAAAAGTTATACCTTTTTTTCTCATGATCCATTCTTGATACTACAGAAGTGTCCCATGCTCAAAATATTTCATTACTCTTGTATCATTAATTTTCTTAAATTTTGCTCTCAAAGAATGAAATCAGTTATGCTTTTAGATTTATAATAATTCCTTTAACATAAGCATGTATATTTTATTGTTGTTTTTGTTGTGGCTATATCTATTACCTGTGTACAATCACGTTCTGGTAACTCCTGCGACCCAGCTCATCGTATTGTCTCTGCCATTCCATTAGACTATTTCAGTGATGTGGAGAGGGGGGATCTGCTGCTTGGGGAACAGTTTATCCTCCATATTAAATTACCCAGGCCTCGCGCTCTGGAGAGGACACTCCAGCTTTGCATACAGCATTGAAACACTGGTTCATCATTCAGCCAGATTTTTACACTGGATTTGGCATTTTTATTCACCTATCAATTCCTTCTCAAGAACCTAGGATAGACATACTGTATATTGTATTGTCACAGAATGTCAGTTGTTCCAAGTGAAGTTGCCTTTTGCAGTTGACTAATGGGGAATTTGTCAAAGCCAATGGCATTCAAGTGATGCTCCAGATGTTCTGAGATTGCACCAACGCACCTATCATGATTGGTACTATTTTTGCTTTCCTTTGCCACAATCCTTCCACTTATATTTGCAGGTTTTTTTTTATTGTTTATGATTTTCTCCAGTTCTTTTTCTTCTGTTCTGTTATCTCCAGGTACTACCACCTTTAGACACTTTTGTCTTCCTTCTTGACAATTGTTACGTCGCGGGTGTCACATAGCAGGTGCGTCAGTTTGAATTAAAATCCTATATCACTTTAGCTTCTTCATCTTCTATTACTTTATTTTGTGGCCCCACCAGCTCTTGCTTGCAAGCAAATAGAACTTCTTGCAGATTTTCCAATGCACTGTGGATGATACTTTGCCATGCCATTGTTTGTAGTTAGCCCTGAATTATTAAATTTTCACCAATGTCATGCTGTGAACCCAATTTCAGATTACGTGTACATGGTAATAAACTGTTATCGCTACACTGGATGCCATACCAAAAAATACTGGACATTTAGAAAATACCTGCATTGACATAATTTTGTTCTGTCAATTAGAAAAAGCCAGACTGCTTGGATTTGCACATATACTACGCCCATATAGTATAGGATCCTAGATTCTTGGGGGGAAAAACTCAATATATATGAAGGTCAATACCAACTAAAGAATTGATAACTCTGATTTCAGATTTTCAGTTATATAATAATTAATGCAAAAGGGCCAATAGGTCAGTAGATCTCAACCTATGGTCTATGAATCCCTGGGGGAGCCTTGATATTGGCATTGGGGGGGGTCCACGAAGGCTTAAAGAAATGTTATGATTTAGAGTTAAGTCTTGGGGTTCCATGGCCATGTTCCTTGGCCACAGAAGTTATTTAAAAGGGGTCTATGGTGAAGAAAAGGTTGAGAACCACTGGGCTAGGTATTGGTACTTTGAACAGATTCCTTTCATTCAATATTGCTAGCTAATGAGGAAAAAAAATACAGGTAGTTCTTGACTTAACAGTTTAATAACCGAAGTTATATTGAAAAAATTTACTTATGACCATTTTTCACACAACTATTGTAGCATCCCCATGATCTGGTGTTCAAAATTCAGGCACTTGGCAACTGACTCATATTTATGACGGTTGCAGCGTCCTGGGATCATCTGATGACCTTTTGTATCTTTCTAAAAAGCAAAGTCAGTGGGAAGCCAGATCCCCTTAACAACTGGGTTACTAATTTAACACCTGTGGTGATTCACTTAAGAACTGTAGCAAGATTGCAAAACAGGGCAAAACTCAACAAGTGTTTCGCTTAGCAACAGAAATGTTGGGCTCAAATGTGGTCATAAGTTGAGGACTACCTGTATCTTTACTGCTGGTAGTTTGAAATTACAGGCAAAAGCTGGAGCAGTAACGAAAGGCTGGGGAATATATTGTCATTGAAATGTTATGAACAAATTAACTATATTTTTTAAAACAACCTCTAGTGTGTAAAGTTAACATCAGAGAAACTAAAGATGTAGGACAGGCAATATCCAGCAACCAGTTTTGCCTGTCCAGATGTGAAATACTTTGAAGGGTGTGCTCCTTCTTAAAATGTGTCAGTGAAACTGCAAATGTAAGACTACGGTAATAAAAGAAGGACAGATTAAGCAGGCTCTGTGTGTCACAACATATTTGGACATCCGCTGTTCTACATGATTAGGTGACCCAGTTTATTTATCAGGCAATTATTAGAAGCAGGATTACTTGGATGAAAAGGCCTAAGAATGCAAGGGAAATCCCTTTACAAATCACAGAGAGAATGCCATGTTAACATTCCCACCTGCGTATATATCTTTCCTCACAAAAGCATTTGGAATGATCAGCCCTTCATCGACTGTAGGAATTATGCCCCTTTTATTATTTACCTTGGAATTTAGCCATGTGAAACTGTGACATAATTAGATTTTAGCCCATAAGATGCAGGACTGCAAAGAGGTGAGAAGAAAAGTAAATTTCAGCACTTGGACTCTGTTAGTTGATGACAAGAAAAATACAGCAGTCACTTCATTTATTCACATATTTAATTATTTATGCTCTGCCTTCCTGATTTAGCTGTTTTTGATGTAGCCCATGACATTGTCTGAGCTTTACTTATTTTTTTAATACATCTTTAAAAAGAAACAATTTCCTGCTCATGTTGTATATAAACAAATTTCTGATGATTCCTAGTGACTTTAAAGAAATCTGATGAGATTTCTTTTAGTATTTTCTGGCAATTATTTTGAAAATACATATTGGTCAATATCTTATCTGCTTTGGAAATTTCTTAGATCCATATCAGTTTGAACAATCTAGTTCTCTGGATATTCCTTTTTCCCATTTTTGAAGATTTTGTTTGGCATTTTATTCATTGTCCAGGATCAAAATGTATAAAGTTCAACCAGATATTCAGCAAGTTCCTTCAATATTCTGTAATTCAGCTGGATCTGGGCTCTCCACTAATTAAAAATATAAGCCATATAATGGTAGCCAACACTGAATTTTGCATAAAGTTATTCTAAAAACAGAATAGTAGGAAATCATTAAGTTTCTAATGCATACATCAAAGAATTTAAACAACTATCTTAAACATCAAGAAATCTAGCTATGGTAATAATTTCTATCAACATCTTTATTGCAAATCTTAAGAATAGCACAAAACCTAAACCAAATATGTCAAAAAAGAATATGAAAATATTATTTATTAAAATAATGTAATACTTGATTTTAGTGATTTGTTTTGCAAAATAAAAAGATCTAAATAAATTGCACATAAATTAATTTTTTTAAAAAATATAGATGTTATACATAATGTTTAATTACAGCAGGACAGTGATTCCAGTTAAATAAAATTAAAACCTTTATCTTTCTCAGGTATAAAATTATTCATGTCTTTAAGCAACACATCAAAAGCCTTAAATTACATCACCATTTCCACAGTAGTCATCACCACTTTTATATTCCATCACTTTGGCAAAATTAGGTATTTTTTTTTAACAGTGCATAATGTAACAGAAAGTGTATACAACTTCATATTGCACTTTATATATACAAATAAAATGTAAAAGAAAATAGAGCATTTACTTGGAATGAACATAAATCCATCACAATTGTAAAAGGATGAAAGTGAGTATGAATATTAAAAATATTTAAAATGCAATACATTTATATAGACCTTATAAGCTGTATTAACAAACTATTACATTTATTAAGATAATATCATATAGTCACCACTGATTGGAAGTAAATACTTAATTCATTTTAAGCTTATAAGCTCTCCAAAATGCCAGTAAGTTATAAAATAGAGCACAACTGTTAAGTCGACATTATAAAAACCTACTTCTACGTACATTAACACCTCTATTTAGTGCTTATTTAGTTCATAGTGGTTAATACTTTTATCAGTTGATATGTGCATAACTTCAGCAACACTCTCATAAGTTTGTGTCTTCACACATATTCCAAATCTGCCTACATTGTGCCATTCACTTCATGAAATCCTTATGCGATCAGTTTTCCTAAATACTTCTCAGAACATATAATATTGCAAGCATAATATAAAAATATGTGCATTTTGATGTCTTATTTCCTTATACCTGATTGATACAATAACTAGAATCTGCATAGTTCTTTCACAATTTTTTATTTCATCCTGAGTTAGCAAGCCATCCCCAAACCCTCTTATTCCAAAGTCAAGGTACTTTCACGTATAAGACAGTTATGCAATTGAAGAAGAGCTGGGCATCCCATGAACTGTTGTGCTTGTTGCTGTCCCACTAATGGCATTGAAAATGTGTAGTGAGTTGGACATTGCATTGGCCTTTTCTTCCACAGCAGTAATCTTAAAAAAAGAAAAAAGGGTGTCTTACACACAGGCTGAGAACATTGTAAAGAATAATATTCTTTGTAAAGATCAGGGTATCAGCCAATTTTGAATATCCCTTGCATGAATGGAATTTTTAAAATGAGAACAGCATATTATACCTCTATGTACTTTAGAAAGAGGCAAAATTATTTACCTGATGACACCACCCCAATTATTTAAAGGGATTATACTTCCCATGTATATTATTGCAATGAGGTTTGGCTGACTTCTCTAGTGGAAAAACAGGGATGAAATAAGTCTTTCATTCTCAGTCACAGAAGTGAAAGACAACAATGGATTATGCAGCATGACGGTACATTAAATAAAGCCCATTTCTATATTGAACATATTTTGCTATTTCCCCCCAAGAAAATAACTTCTTTTTAAAAAATGAAGCACATTAACCTTATATGACTGATAATTTTTCAATTACACAATATCAAAACATGAAAAATGGATTTACTGGTTCAGGACAATTTGTAAAGAAATTAGTCAAATAAGGGTAGAGATAGATACTTTATTTCTGACCTCTAAGCCAGCTAAAATATTTTTGAGTAATTGAAGAATATGCAATGTCATACAGGTTTTGGAAGCTGGCTTACTAATATCAATTATAGTTAATATTAGCTATTCAGATCTGCACAAGTATGGCAAGATATGATTAAGCAAAAGTGAAAATAAAAGTTAGTGGGGGGGAGAGGTCAGCACACAAAATGAAGTTTTTCAGAACTTATTTTGTTACTAATCAAGAATGTTGCAGATAGCTCCGACTGCAATTCTTACCATTCCTAGTCACAATCACCACTAATTATGCTTGCTACAGAATGGGACAGCTCGCAACGGCCAGCTTGCCACTAGCAGCTCTCCGCTGCAAAGTTGCCTCTGCCAACCCACCCACCAAGTCATCACAGGACAACTCAGAGGTGGGCTGCACATACTTTAACAACTGGTTTGCTGCAAATGTGAGAGCATGCGTGTACGCCCCTTTTGTGTGCACCATCTGCACTTGCACAAAACCAAGGGAATTTCCTGTGCATGGCAGCCAAGGTGAGTAGATTGGGCGAGGAGCAGAAAGCAGCTGGGCTGCAAGCGCACGAGCAAAAAGATCTGAGATATATATAGGACAGGATAGCTCCTGGGTGGTTGGTTGGGCCCAACCAGTGGTCGTATGGTCAAGCTGGTCTGAACTGGCAGCACCCCACCACCGGGACAACTCCATATGGCCAACTTGCCGCGGGGATAATTTGCTGCAGCTAGCCAAAAGAAGAGCTGGTTGAGTGAGTGGGTGGGCAGAGTGCAGAGCAGCAGTGGCTTTCCATTTTCACCTCCCTGGCCACCATCACCACAGCTATGGGGCTTTGTTCCGGATAGGCCAAGGATGTCAGCAGGTGATGGGGATGTGGCAGCAGCCAGAGGCATCCCATTTTCACACCACCTACTGCCACTGCCTCATGTCTCCAGTCCTGAGTTCGGGGTGATGGTATGAAAATGGGAAGCCCTCACTTACCCGCTTGCTCTCCCAGCTTTCCTTCTGGTCACCCATGAAGAGTTGCCTCACTGAGTTGCAGGGACTTGGCAGCAGTGAATTGGCAGAAGTGACTTGGTGGCGGTGAGCTGGCCATGCCAAGTTGTCCTAAATCCTGCTGGCTAGGGATTTCAAGAGTTGCAGAGCACAGTATCTTGAAGTTATTAGCTTGGGGAAGACTGCCTACACTACCTGTATGGTAAGCTAGGGCTAGAGAATGAGAAACTACTTTATTTATTAGAAACAAATCTAATATACAATATAAACAAGGGTAATGCAATTTGTCTTGTGTTAATAAGTTAAAGTCAAATAAAACATAACTAAAAGACAGAAACTAAAAGATATTACCATCCCAGCTGATCACATTTTCAAAGCAGCATAGGGAAAAAGAAAAGGAAGAAAGAGAGATGCCCATTAAGGTTTCTATGGAATATATATAACACTTTTCTCAAAGAAAATTTGTTTAATTTCTTTAATATGTATTTAGGAAAGCAAAATAGGTATTTAAACTTTGCAAAAAAAGAAATTTTTATAATATAAAGATTATATATCTTTATAATAATAAGATAAAAATGTAAGATATTTCAATAAGAGATCAATAAATGTTGGTTCCCAACTTTTTTAAAAAAATACAAGATGATTTCATAATTGGAAGCCTCTAAGGAGCACCATATAGAGAGAGTTGAATAGCTTAAATCTTCCAGGTTGCAAGTCTCATGAGAAATTTGATACTCTACTTCCTCCTGAAATCTTGAGAGATTTTCATAAAATATTGGCACGCAGGCCGGCCACCACCCACAGAGTTTGTATCATTCACTGGAATCAGTTATATTAAGAGTAGCTCCAATTATAGTGGGGTTTAAATTGGTTTTGGAAAGGCACACAGGGGTTGCATACCAGTAATGCACCTTGCAGTGTTTTATACTCAGACATGATTGTCTGAATCCCATTCACACATTCATAAACAAATATATGCAGATTTTTCAGACATAAATCTCTTGTTTCTTATACTGTTTCCCCACATAATAATTAAACTTATAATTAACTATTGCTTTACAGTACAAGACAAATACTTGATATTTGTTAATATAGTATAGTTCCAGTGCAGGGGGAATTAATATGGAGGAGTCTGCAGCATTTAGAAGAATAACACGTTTTCACCAACTCTCTTTGAAAATGATACTCCACAATACAAAGTAGAGGGTTTTTTTAAAAAGTGGTATAATCAGATTGCAAAGTAATAAGAAGAGTTGTTCTCAAGTCCAAATATCTCCTGATCAGAAAAAAAATAAAATTCTCTGTATTGATTTGGGGAAGAAAGTGGTGGGCTGAATGATTGGTTGGCAATTTGATCCATGTCACAGAGGTACTCCATGCTTATTGTAGGAAAATGATGTTTTTAAAATTATGTTGTGTTTAATTTAAACATATCAAGAAATAGCAAAAATATACAATGTGCTTTTTTTGAACATGTGCTTACATGTTGTACAAACATAGTATTGACAGAAAATATTAATTTTACTAAGCATCTGATAAACAGAAATGTGATATTGGCAATCTGCTGCAGTAGTTATGCTGCAAATGTTACCATAGCTCATCTTAGACCCTACTGTTTATTTCATAGCAGGACAGATTTGGGGAAAATGAGAGAAAAAGAAAATTGCCAAACTTATTTTTCTGTCAGCTTTAAAGGAAAAAGTAAAATAAGGCACAACCTCTCTTGTTCAAAGTCTTTATATATGTGTGTGTGTGTGTGTGTGTGTGTGTGTGTATGTGTGTGTGTGTGTTTTCTTAAGTTTTCTTGGATATTACATGTATGGTATTCAGCTTTGTTCAGGTATTTTCCCACGTCATTATAATTGTGCTTTTAAAGTTGTAGCGACGTTTTGGCAGAATCTCATCTGCCATCATCAGGCTTTGTTATTGTGTTCGAACACAATACAGAACACAATACAGAAGCCTGATGATGGCAGATGAGATTCTGCCGAAACGTTACTATAACTTTAAAAGCACAACTATAATGATGTGGGAAAATACCCGAACAAAACTGAATACCATATGTATAAATTTATATTTTTGTCTGCACTACATACACATATACAGCCAAGCAAACAAAAATCAAGATAGGCAAACTCTGGGTGAGATAACCGACATGGAGTTAATGCTTCTTAACCATAGGATAATCTAGAATATCTTGAATGAAGCTCAGTACATACTTGCTCATGCATAATTTCAGAGAGTTCTTTTGCCATCTCTCTATAGTTAGCTTTCATTTCTTCTTGATATTCTATCTGGTCTTCTTTTATAAGCCGTTCATTTATTTCCAGAGCCTGCCCACAAGTTTCAATAAACTGTCTGAAATAAAAATGGAAGTAAAATAAAATAAAGTTAAAAGCATGCAAGTATCTTATGTCCAAGGGGAAAAAAAATATTTTTAGATTGCTTACCTGAAAATTTCCTTCAGTGATTTGACTTTATTTTCTGGATATCTTTTGGTGCTTGTATCATCCAAGAAAGCTCTGGCATATGCTAATGGACCAGCATTAACCTAAAAGAAAAATTGCTGTTCATTAATATAAGTTTTTCCCCCTCCTGCTATGGAGTGAATCCATAGGAGGGAATCTGCTCAGTGTCTCATGCAGCTCTTATGTGATCTGCAACAGGATGAAATATGCCATCTGAATAGGGCGACTAAAAAAAAGGATGCCTCATTGTAAGACACAATATGACTCAATGCAGACCATGTCAAATCCATTCCTCTTTTTTAGATTAGATTTTGATTATTTAGGTTATTTTTTTAATATAATGAATAGCAGATGTTGAATAATAAAGGAAGGGAAATGGTTTAGTGGTTAAAAAAAAGAAATATACCAAATGAAAAATGAATGGCACTTACCTGGACACTAACACTACCCTGCAGCTTTAATTGAAGTTTGATCATATCAACTTCAGTTGATGAACAAAGTTGCCGGAGTTCTGCATTTTTTTTATTCATTTCATCAATGGCTACCTCAATTGGATTTAAATCTTTGTACTGTTGATACATTATGGGAATCCGCTTTTTTACATATGGAAAACAATTTATAACTAGAGACAGAAAACAATTAATATGATTAAGTATATGGTTAATTTCAATCACAAAGTTTTGAAAATAAAAAAACCTTTTTTTAAAAAAACTGATAATGTAATTCTTTTTATATTAGGACCAAGTAGATTTTGTCTAAAAATGCATATTCTAAAAAATCACCAGTTTGGAAATTAGTGTTCCTTTGTGTCACATCTGCAGATAATCTTTAATATAGCTATCCCTAAATAGCAAATAAGTATCAACAAATGATGTAATGCTTTTTTAAAAATGCACTCCTTATTTAGCATTTTTCCCATGAAAGGTGCGGCTGCAAGATTTCAGATTCCAGTTGCAAAATGAAGAAACTCCAGGTAGAAGCATTTAAAAAGTCATGGTATTGTCAAAATGTTCTTATAAACATCATGATGCCCTCATACAGAAGCCCATGTAAGTGGCTTTGGACATGTAATCCCCTGTAATGTTTCAGCTGTATACTGGGTACCAGATTATTTTTTGGTGTAATTATATCCATTAAGGACATAACTGTGACCAAAGTAATAAATAAATAACTGTGACCAAAGTAATAAATAAAAGTCTCCTCCTGTGTTAGTCGGCACATGGTAAGATGAATCCAGGGGTGGGAAAAAAATCCCAGCAACTGGTTTGCTGCCAAGTTGCTGGGTAGGCATGGCCATGGTGAGCGTGCCTACTGGTACTTCCGGTAAGGCTGTTTTTCACCTTCCCAAGGGTCTGGAGGATTCCCTTGGGCCTCTGGGAGGGCAAAAACTGCCTCTCCCGGGCTCTGGAGGCCTTCTGAAAGCTGGAAACAGACCAGTTTTGCAACTTCTGGTACTTCTAAGTAAGGCTGTTTTTTGCCTTTCCAGGGATCTACAGGCTTCCCTCGGGCCTCTGGGAGGACAAAATGGCCTCCCCCGGGCTCTGGAGGCCCTCTGGAAGCCAGAAACAGGCTTGTTTCTGGACTTCCGGAAGGCCCATTTTTCACCCTCCAAGAGCCTCTGGGCGAACCCTGCACTTACCTTCATCGAAAATGGGCCGCGTGGAGACTCCTGGGAGGGAGAGGTGGGCCAGGCCCAGCTGGTTGGTTCAAATACTGGTTCAGTGAACCAGATGCAAATTCAACATCCGGTTCGCTTGAACTGGTGCGAACTGGTAGAACCCTGGATGAATCTATTGTAGAGCACTCTTGAGTTAAAAGGACCAGCATGGGAAGATTATAATTCTTCTTTTTTCTAGGTTAGATTGCTTTGGTTTTTATCTTCTATCAACACAAATGCTTTCAAAAAACCTCTTTGATTCTACTGCTGCTAAAATGTATTTTTTCTTTATTGCCTTCTCATTTGTTCTTGTACTTCAGGTACTTTTTCCTGATTAATTTTTCTTGATTTTACTAATTTTCATTTCACTGATTTTTCATTTTTATTGTATGTAATTGTATATTTTTACATTACTTGATTTATATTGATCAGCTGGTTCAAGTATGGTAAAAATTGAGAACAATTAACAGGTTGTCATTAAGAAACTAGGATGTTTTGGTTTCTTAGTGAGAAAAAAACATCCCTGACAGCTATCCAATCTTACTTAAGCAATCAATAATCATGGCGCAAGGGTAGTCATGAGTCAGCATATCATCTGGCCTTGACCTATTAATAACTAAATTTATGGCAATTGAAAGGCCATAAAAACTAAGTTATGTAGGAAAATCAGCTCTTTGTAGGGCTACATTTGTTTAAAAGGATAGGATATGACTAAAAGGCAAGACTCAAGCATGCACATAATGTGAATGTCTCACATACAATATGTTTAAAAATGTGAAAAGATACAAACAGTCTTTTCCATTAGTATTGTTGGAAATGATATTTAATGCCAGATTTAAAGATTACCTTAAGAGATGTAGACAACTTAGAACTACTTTCATATTTACAAGAATGTGACTAATTCCGTCAGGATTCCTAGTTAAACAGGTCAAGGTCAGCATAGAAAAATATTTACAGCATACCCTGTATTAGTTTTCAACACTAATATGTTCATAAAAGTACCTAAATATAATTGATTATGACTGATTCAATCCTACTTATCCTTGGTAGGAATAAAAACCCTATACCAATTTCCTGCCAAATGGAATTGTGAGAGTTGGTAAGATACAAACACTAACCTTTAATAAGACACAGATTGCTCTAAATTTGAGGGGAAGAAAATAAGTTTGGTGGGTGGGTGGCAGGAGAAACAAGAGCTGCATTTTCTCTGTACTACCTGTAAGAATGATGCGTCGCTTGCATTGCTCTTCCACCACACCTCGTCTTTTACCCAGCTGAGTAAAAGGCATTTCGAACATAAATCGGCGGATGTTGTGATTCCTTTCAAATTCCGTTTTTCTTTCCTGCAATTCCTTTTCTTCAAAATATGGAACTACGTGTGTAACTTGAATATAGGCATATTTTGAATCCAAATCCTTAGGATTTACCTTCAAAAAAATGTCGGTAATACAATGCTCAGTTATGAATATATAGTTATTTATTAATTTAAGGCATGATAGAATATTTTCATGAGAACTAAAAACACTATTTTGTTGAAAAATTGACATTAAAAACCTTGATTTTAATGTATTCATTAATACTACTTGTATTCATTAATACTACTTGTATTCAGTAGTATTACTAAGCTCAGACTAGCTTTCTTACAATTATTAAAACAAATGAAGCTTTATTTTATTCTATTTAAACAACGGCAACAGATGATTTGATTTATTAATTAGGTTTACTGTATTTAGATTTTTTTTACAGTTTCTTCAATTCTTATAAAATAATATGTGGTCCTACTTTGTCAGAATCCTGGATCATCCTGACATTTTCAGATCCAAATTTATCTGAGTAGAGCTTTTGTAGCCTCTGGGAAATTTCTGAAAGAGAGGTGAGCTTAGGTTCTTTGTAAATATATTCTTTTCCATCCTCATCTTCAAAGAATCCCTTTAGAAAAAATAACACATAGCAGTTATGTTCTGATTATATCAATATTCAATATGTAATACAATGTCAGTCTTTAATGTGAAGGATGGAGAAAAAATATTGAAGAATAAAGCAGTGGGGTTGCATTAAAATGAATACATACAGCTATATAATGAATGTTGTAATTATATGTGATGTTAATGTTTTCAGGAACATACATTTTTCCAATATATTGTTTGTATGCCTGTTTCACATGCCAAAGCACTAGTCCATGTTTAAAAGTTTGTGCATTTTGAAGTTTAACAAAACACTCTATAATATTTCATCATGTCATGCAGTACAACCCAATTGTGTGATTTTAAATCAAGGGTTAATTTAGCTGAATTATATCTTATTTTAAGGAAATGCTATAAATCATCATTGCTCACATATTCACTGATTTATTTATTTTGAATAGGTTCCATGAAAGGTGAAACAGGTGTTTTCATCTAGAAAACAGATATATTGTTTTATAAATTACAGAAATAAATATCTGTATCTGAAAATGAAATGGTGCAGGGAATACAACATAGTATGTTTAAAATGCAGACTAAATTGACAACAATATCCACACCAGATTAAGCTTGTATGCAGTGATGATTACTGCATTGCTCGCTTTAAAAAGCAATATTTGTAATTACCTCCACATCTGTTTCACTGTCTGTAAACTGGTATTGCTATAGTCATAAGAGACAATAGAATAAATGGAGTGTTATATGTTTCAGTCCTGTCATAATTTAACTTCTATCACCAACACATATTTTTCTCCAATAAGTGCACATACACATTTACTCTTATATACACAAATTACTTTATTTGGTTGCAAAGGAAATATATATGTTAAAATAGTGAGTATGCCTAAGTACAGAGGTATTTTTTCCAAGTGAAATTATATATTTTCACAAAAATTGAAACAAAGATCAGATCAGAAAAAAAAATCTTCTCCATATCAAAACACGAAGTAATGTGCTTAATAATTTCATATTGATATTAGTAGAAAACTTACCGCTGCCTTAAGAAAGTAATCATAAAGAAAAAAGAAAAAGGCATTAAGTTTACTGATGAAGAGATTGTCCTTTCCAGAATACAACTGTGAGTTCAATAAATATTAATTGAAAGTACATGCAAATAGAAATAGATACAAACAGGTTTTAAAAGCATGCTGTTAAAATACAGGTAGACCTTGCTTAACACCTGCCCTATTTAGTGACCAAAGTTACAATTCTTGCTGAAAAAGTACTTTACAACCAATCCTCAATTCATGATCATTGCAGCAGCCCTGCAATGGTATGATGAACATTTGGGCACTTCGCAATCAGCAGGAATTTACAATCGTCAAGAACATATCACAGTCACGATTGCCACTTGTACACTTCACAACCAACTTCCAAGAAGCAGACTCTATGGCAGAGGTCCCTAAACTTGGCAACTTTAAGACTTGTGAACGTTAATTCTGGGAGTTGAAGTCCACAAGTCTTAAAATTGCCAAGTTTGGAGACCTGCTCTATGGTGAAGTTGGCAGTAAAATTGGAAGTCACTCTCATGTGGTGTCTCACTTAACAACCAGGGCAAGCTGTTTAACGACTGAATGAGAAGGGATGTATGCCCATCACAATCATATGAAGTTTCGACTTCCGGTTTGCAAGGCTCGGCGGCAGCAGGAATCCACGATCATGCGCAGTTTCTGCTGCGCTCGCCGCTGGCATGCCCCGAGCCAACCGGCTTCGAGGCTACAGCTACCTTGTAGAGGTAGCTGAAGACAGCGGAGACCTAGCAGTGGTCGGGGGGAGTCGCAACCCCCCTCCTCAGCTGGCTTAACTCCCTTTTCCGAAAGCAGTAGAGCGGCGGTCAGAAATGGCCGCCACAAAGAAGCTTTCATCCGGAAAAGAAATGTGCAGGAGGAAGCTGAGAAGTGAAGTTTTAGCTGACCGGATGAGAAGCAACATCCAAGATGTCCTGGAATTTAACTTTTGGAAAAAAGATACATCGCTCCCTAAGGAGATCTGGAAGCAGCAAATGAAAGTGAAAAGGGAAAGTTGTTTGTTCTCACTCTCCTTCCTTACGGTGACAGCAGATGAATGAGAAATTGGAAAAACCCGCTTTGGCATCAGCAGGTAAATCAATTGGAAATTAAAGCCAAGGGGACATAAAGATTTCTGAACACTGGAAAAAAACTTTTTTTATGCTGTAAGTGGGAAGGGAGAGGATAAGAATTAAGATTAAGATTTGGCTGGAGGAGATTAGCTTGGAATTTAAAAGACTAGAACAAAATCATAAACAAGCACTTTAAAAGATACATTTTAACTGGAACTTTGTAACTGAATTATAACCCCAGGAAGAGAAAGTGAAAAAAAAAAGAAGAAAGTGTTAAATGAAATAGACTGTGTGTATTTGGATTGCTTGGTGACTTTGGGTGGACTTTTGGAAATTCTTATTTGAATGATTAAAATCATTGGCGTTGTTAAATTTTTTTTTACAATGGCATTACTTGTGGATGAACTGAAAATGGAATTTATAAAATATAAAGAAGAGGAACAAGAAGGGAAGGGCTCTTTTGCTCCGTTTTTCATTTTTTAGAAATGGCGATTTCTACGTATGAGAAACTACAAGAACAAGAAGATTGGGTGAAGAAGAAGCTACCTTTAATGAAACAAGCAACTTTATCTGGGGAAGAAAGGGGAAAGGGGGGGAAGAAAAATGGAGAATTTAAGACTTAGAAAAAACAACCAAAAAAGGAAATAAGGTGAAAAGTAGACACAATGGTCAGAAAGCAACAGAAAAAGGAATACAGAAGATGGAGATTAATATTTTAAAATATTGAGTGTAGCTTTAGAAGGTACTACGCAGAATCTGAATGAAAATTATGTATTATTTAAGTGTTAAACTTAGGGGAAAGATATAAAGGCATCATACTCCAATCAGTTATTTTACAGAAGAAATTTTGTGGTTAATGAGAAAGATATAGACAGCTGAAACAGGACAGACAAAGGATATAAGTATATGATTTAAATTGAGATGAAATAAATAAAATAGAATTAAGAGAGTGAAAAGAGGGGAAGAAGCTATATAGAAAATGTAAAATGGTAAATAAGATATGGAATGCTAATATAAAAGTAAGCATGAACTTGAATTTATGTCTGTACAAAAAGATGTAACCGCGGGAATGCAAACCTGCTTTCACCTTTCCAAAAAGATGTTTTATGTTCTTTATGTTTTGTGTTTTGTTTGTATATGTTTGTTTTTTAAAAAATAATAAAATTCTTTCAAAAAAAATCATATGAAGTTTCATTTAATGACTGCAATCGCCTAGTGATGTAGTTGCCAGACCCAATTGTGGTTGCTATGTGAGGGCTGTATGTTGCATTGTTCAGGAGTTCAATTGGCATTGAGCAAAAACTACACCGGATAATGCTCACCTGTCCAAAAAAGGCAACTCTGAAATACGTTCCCAACAATCTCTTTCCTGTGTGCATAACTTCAGTAACTTTGCTATATGCCCGGTGCAATGTGTCGTACAGATGAGCTAATTTCTAAAAATAAATGCGAAATGTTTTTGTAAGTAAAGACATTAATACATTTGGGTTATTAGAAATAAAATAAAATGTATTATCTACTTAAGTTTTAAAAATTCAAAACTAGGTTTTCTTAAACTAGAACAAAAAAGGGTTTCATGTTAAAAATAACTTTTTAAATTATTAGCAGTGACATTTGTGAGATATTTAACGGTCCCAGTTTCATTAAGTTAGGCAGGACTATATAACAACTGAAAAAATTAACTGTAAGCATCTTAAGTCTATAAAGATATATAGAAAAAAGATAGTCTTCTTAATGAGCTTTGACTATATGATAAACTATGTGCTCAACTATGAAGCCAACTCATTGCACTGCAGAATCCCCATGGTCTGTCATAAGTGTGAATCACCACTGGAGCACTGCATTTGATATAACTTTGAAACATGTTGGTATGTAGACTGGGGGGAGGGAGTTTGATCATTGTTTTGAACAGTGGTTAAATGGCCTGTCGTTTCTCAAGGACTACCTGTATGGTCGGCTAGTCCTTGGAACTGGGCGTTACTTTTTTACAAGTTGAATGTACTACATCATTAAACAGTATAAAAATAAGTCTCTGAAGTATTTATAGATTTAAATTAATACCTCAAAATCTCTTCGTTTTTCATAAATGGGAATTATAAGTTTATATATATCAGCAATCAGTTCATAACGTTCAGCCTTCCAAAGACCATCTGCACATTGTTCCAATAATTCCATCAATATTTCCTAGTTACAGAAAGGATGACAAGAAAACGGTCATTATTAATAGAAATGAATCTGTACCAATTTATGAAGAAAAAAAATAAAAATATAGATGCATTTTACACTATCTATTGATACATCTATCTACCTCATATTTAAGCACTAGCAATATACAGCAATTATTCTAATAAAAAATTGCTCAAGAAGGAAACAGGGATGGCAAGTAACATTCAAAAATGTATTTGATTTATATTTTTAACTCAGTTTGATCTTTGTTTGATTAATATACTGCAGAACACCACATTCAATTCTTTTATTTTAATGTCAAAATAATTTTCCATTTACCTCCATTTTCTTAGAACAAAATGGCAGAATCAATATATATTAAATTAACTGATAACATATCAGTGCATTTTTGTATTGGTTTATCATCAACTTGATATCAGTATTCCTAGAACATATATTTATATATATATATCTTTAATAGGGTCTAGAGTTCATGAAATTATCATAAGATAAAGTTCAGGACTCAGCAGAGTACATGCAATAATTATCAGCTAAGCTAAGCAATTATTCCCTATGTGGCAAAATGTAATAATCTGAAAATAATAAACAGTAGTTTTTACAGAAAGATTAAATCCAGATATTTTTCTAGAATAATTGATAGCAATCTTGTTATTTTCATTTAGGCGGCATGTTTCACATTCATACAAACTATTTCTTGATCATATAACAAACTCTTTTAACATTCTTAAGTACAATATAGCAAACCATGGGCGAAGCTCTATGCACTATTAACAATGTGAAAATGTGAAATTTTCATATTTCTTACAAGTTACATTAATCTTATCAAATCAGCTAATTAAATTGACGTGATAGAAAACTACCACGTTTTAGCTTGGTTCCTTTGTAATTTCATTTTCTCAACTCTGGAACATCATACATTATTTGTTATTTTTGGTAGTGAAGGATTTTAAGCTTGTTTCATAGTTTGTAAAAAGGTGAGTTTTAAAGGATTTCACTAACTCTTTCAGAGTCTCATTTTAAATTTTAAAGCACTTTTAAAAAAAAAACATTTGTTTGATTGTTTTTAGCAATAAATGTACAGCTTAGGAACTGTAATAAATAAATGAATTTAAAATGTAATGTTATTTGACAATCCTATTTGGGCAAGTCAATAAAACAGATATTTCAGAAGTCAAGAAAATCAAAACAATAATGACTTGTAAGTATATATAAACCAAGTTTGCATACTTCATTAAAGTGAACACCTTGCATCCCCACATCTTCCATCATTGAGGCCTCTTCATCTATATTTGGAGTGATTACTCTGAAACTGCTACAACCTTGTCTAAACATTCCTAAACATATAGGAAAAAACACAAAGAAAAATGCACAAATTAATCTGAAACAATTAGGGAGAGAGAGAGAATGTAAATCCCACAGATGAATAAAAACGGTCTCATAGCTACTGGTATGTTCAGTTGTGAGTTTTGTATAATTGTATCAGGATATATTTAGAAAGTGGTATGTATCGAATATTAAAACTATTTGTAACATTTTCTTCCAAAAAATGAGTTCAAGTGACTGCTGTTCTTAAAGAAGACTACAAAAGAATTATTACATGGTAACAAGAACAGCAACAAGGAAATTTTGTCAAAGGACCTATCAGAAATGACCTTCCAAGATATCTGAGTCTCAAGTCAATTCTAGTTAAGTAACACTCCATGGTTTTTCATGACTAAGACTGAACAATAGAAAGTCCTTTTATATGAGACAATTTGGGAGGTGGGTAGTATTAAGGTTCACTCCACCCAGAAATACACATATTATGGTGTTATTATCATAGCCAGAATTGTCTCTGGCATATCATGGAGGTGCTTTAAGCATTATGGGTGCATCATGTCGAAAAATAGTTGTGAAAATAATGCCTCAGTTTTAGTTATTTTCCTGTAAATTTTACAGTTAAAGAGATGCACCAAATTTAGGAAAATAAAAAATAGCCTTTTCCTCTCTTGCTCACCTTTATGATCTACACTTCTCCATGTGTTTACCACAACTGCTGTCTAATTTGCATTGAGCCATATTGTCTTATTTTAATATATAGCCTTCCAAGGGCATACACAACCTAGGTTTTTGCATTTGGCAACATGGCAGTGTTTCAAAACCACTAATCCTCAGCAGATTCTTTAGGATGCTGTATAGGCCGTGATTTAGCTATGACGCAGTTAATATTGCCATATTTCAAAGGGGCATCTGAAATAATTTCTGAAGTAGAAATGTGCTTTACAAAAAGTAAAGAACTGGTTTTTGTTTTTTTTCTATGTAGCCATATGTGTTTCAGATTTATTTATTAGACTTTGTGATGAACTATGTGCTCAACTATAAAACCAATTGCCTATGGATTCTGAGAGACCAAAATAATTTTAAAAATACAGGTACAAATAGAGATTAACAGAATTGGAATAATAAACTTAACATTCTATATTATTTTTAATATATTTTAAAATATTTTACAGCCCCAAAATAACAATGATGCATACCTTTCCGTAGAAGGTATTCAGCCACCAAAGCTGCTACATGAACATAGCACATTGCTGCCTATATTATGAATAGAAAGAAAGGACACTTATAATAAATATATATAAATATATAAAACTTATAATAAATTTATAATAATACATTTGTAAGGTTCAAGTAATGGAAGAGGCAAACAGCACTAAGCTATTTGTATAGGAACTTATTTCAGAAAAAAAAATCACTATTGCCACAGATAAGAGCAAACTGTTCTTCAAAGGCAAATATATAGATAATGCAACTTTCTCCTTAAGCTGAAATGAAGTTTCCCACATTTTTAACTTTCTTGTTGTTTAAAAAAAATCTAATTACTACTACTTTTTGTTTAAATTATGAAACAGTACCATGATATCACTTTAAGGTACTTTCTTCTTGTTTACCTCTGAAAAATCTCCATTTTTAACATGAATTTTTGCCATGCTATCCAGCCATGTTTTTCTCAGCTCAGGTGTACTAGCGTAAGACTTTGCCAGACTATACTGAAGATCCACTAGCATTTCTGGATCATTCTCATGTTCCTTCATTTGTGCAGTAGCCATTAGGACTGTACGGATGCGTTTTGTCAGATCTTTTACATCAGAAGGAAAGGTAGTGTGCTATAATTGAAATAACATGATAAATAATGCGAGCACAAACAAGGGCCACAAAAGATGAGTAAACTGCAATGTATATACCCAATATAGACAGAAGTCATCTTCAGGCATTTGCCTGAATGCACAAAATGAAAAGCATAGGGTGGATGCAAATGCTAATTCCATTCCATATTCTCTTCAACTTCCATGTGTAAAGTTGTACTCTGAAGAAAACAACTCTTTGCAGTATTAGAAATTCAAACCATGCAGATATTCTGAATACATTTAAGGAACTTAATGTAAGCTTCTCTTTGACTTGTTAGCTAATATGTGGATTTCACAGTCTATAGAGACTCCTGCAGTAAATAATCAGAGTGGTATGTTCATTTACTATCATGTTGGGTTGTAAAGTTATAAATTAGTTCACAAACGTTTGTCAGAGTTACAGAGAGTCAGGCAATTTGCAGCACTGTAGATTTCAGCCAACAGCCCACATTCAATATCAGAGTTCAAGGAATGAGATTGTGAAAGGTAAAGGATGGTAAAATGGAACCTTGACAAGAACAAATTTATTTTTGAATTTTCTCACTGTTTGAGGTATTTAAGACTACAAATGTCATCAATTAACTTTGTCAATATGGTAAATTTCTCTCAGTAAGACTGAATTTTCATACTCAAAATAGTTTTGAAGATCACAGGATGTAGTAAAACTGACTGTATTACTGTGGTTCAAACTGACATATAGTGCTTGACATAAACAAATCTTACATTTCTAGAAGTCTAATTTGTGTTCCTTTCCCTCAAATACAAAAAGCTTACGTTACGGAACCACATGGATAAAGGGGAGTAAACTTCTAATAGTAGTTTGCAAGTTCCAAGAACTTCTGAACCTCCTTCACATTACACAGTACCACCAGAGTAATGTCAATTGACAAATTCTACATTCCATATTTTACAAACCTTGATATATTTATCATTGTTTGCACAGTTATTAATAATGGAAAGAGACTGCTGAAATCTGGTTCCTCCAATTCCAGCAACATCTGCAATCAGCTGACTCACAGAAATGATAACCTATTAAGATGCAAAAGCGCAATTTTGGTTACTCATCAATATTCAAAATTCAAGAATTTGTAAATTATCTTACAATTTCAGCTTGAAAGCATGGAGTATAATTTAAATTAGCAATCATATTTTTTCCATATAAATAATGCTTTTAAAGCAATGTCACCCAAGCAATATTCATACCGAAAACTAGGGCATTTGTTTTTTTTCTCTGCCACTTAACATTTATTTTTGCAAATGTCATTGCAAAAATGACTATTATCAAGACAAATCAGATCCTACTTACTGAAATTACATTGTTACAATTTGAAGAATGAATTTAAAAATGGATAAAATAAATCGACTTTCCAAATGATATACAAGATATTAAAAATATACATAAAGTGATGCTAAGTAAGATCCTGGCCTGAATATATCCGATCATGAACTCTCTATGCCAAATATCTAACTTGGGTTTCCTGCAATGAAATATCATAATGCAAGGCCTCCCTTCCTTTCTCCAAAAAAACCTCCGCAATCTTGCAAAAGAAATTGTGTGATCACTAAAATGTCAGATAAGGTAAGCCTATGCTGTATCCCATAAAATCTATTCTGCAAACTGAATGTCAGTTAGCAAACTAAGTATCAAAATTCAATTTTTTACAAAGAATGATGTATATAAAACTTAATGCTTGATTAATAAGGATTATCTTTTGATATTTGTTATATATGACAACAGAACAACATCTGATAGAAAGTGTGTCTGTTTTCATGTATATATATCCATGCTCATAATCATGCATTATCTCCATTTGTTGTATGTATTTTAGCAAAGATAAACTCTCAGTTTAAAATCTTCAGAAATTTAAAAATAAAGTCTCATTGTTTTTGTCTTTATGAAACAAAGTATACTAACCTGTAAATGTGTCCTTACAAATGATCTCTTTTTAGTATAATCAAAATTATTCTTCATTAAGAAGTAAAGGAGCTGTGAAGCTTCAGTTCGAATTGAACTTAGTTTGGAGTTACAGCACTTCAAAATTTCACAGCATAGTGAAGAACACATATCAGCTCGCCCTTCATAAAAGGTAGAAGGGAACTGTAGAGCAGAGAAATCTATTTATTTATTCTGTTAAGACTAATTTAATCAAACTAGAATAAAATAAAATCTTAATCCAAGTAATATTGTTTATATTTCTAAATGCACTTTCATGTTTTCTAACATTGAGCTAAATAAAAATATTGTTGGACAATAAAAAGAAGAGAAATTAATTAGCAATAGCAATTAGCATTCAGGCTTATATATCATCCCATAGCACTTCACAGAAATATCTGGGTGATTTATAATGTAGAAAATTATTTGCATACTACCCCCAACAATCTGGATCAAGTTATTCTGCTTTCTAAAAGACAGACCTTGCCATTTGAAATAGTAGTAATACTGTATCTTTTGATTAAAATGTAGATCTATGATATGGGGGAAAGCATTTAACTGATTCCTAACAGTTAGAGAAATAAATAAAAAGTGAAACCATACAGCAATTTAATATACACTATCAAGGAAATGAAATTAAAACTACTTACCTTAAAAATTAATGTCCTTAAAGCATTGAAAACATTTTTTAAAGCTGTTTCGGACTGATTTTTTTGTAGAAAGCAAATGTATACATCAAATACTTTTTTCATCAGCGGATTATGGCCATCATCCTTCAGCAACTGATTCTTAAAATTAATAAAATGTGTATTTTGAAAAAAAAAATAGAATTATTTACATTAAGGCATCTGTATATAGATCTGCTAATTAATGATCTTCACAAAGATCTGTATACAATAATTCAGGAATTCTTAATTACTACCATAAGTGAAATTTACAATATCCTGATGTTAACAATATACTGATATATTATCAAATAACATTTTCAAAGTTTCCTTTTGACTAGATCCGGAGAAGATAGTCCTTGACTTACAACTAAAATTAGGAGCAGAACTTCTGTTGCTAAACAATGCAGTTGTTAAATGAATCATGCCCAATTTTGTAACCTTTTTGCTATAGGTTTTAAAGGGGCTTCTCTCATTGACTTTGCTTGTCAGAAGTCCCCTGGGCAGGTTTCAAATGGCAATCCTATGATTTTAGGATACTGAGGCCTTTGCAAAGCACCCAAATGATGATCATCAGACCACAGGAATGCGGCAATGGTTATAAATGCAAGTTTTGCAGGTTGTAAGTAACTTGTCATTGCTGTCATTACTTCAAATAGTTATGAAACAAATTGTTGTAAGTCAAGGACTTACCTGTACATCAGCTTTTGTGTATGCAATATTAGTTTTGATTTGTCTATCTGAATAGCAATTTCACTTACTAGGTGCCAGTGCAAATAGCATACTTTTTTCCTCAAAGCAGTTATTAATGGTAATTCTATTAATAAACAGAAGTGTTGATTAACAAATCAATTGCTAAAATTTCAGTTAATGTATAGTGTGACTTTTATCAGATTTCTGAGGGAGAGGGAAGTAGAATAGCCTTTAAAATTAATACAGAAACTCAACCTTTTAGGAGTACCAACAAGGAAGCCTAAACACAATTATAAAATGAAGTTCTAGAGCAGGAATATTTGTATAATATTTGTAAAATAGTACTGTTAGATACTGTTTTTATCAATATTAGTACACAACTGTACATATCTAAAACATACCTTAAATGCCACTGTGAACAAAGATAAAGTATTCAGAATCGTAAGGCCCACTTCAGTGGCAATATTGGCTTCAAGTAAAGATTGGTGAAGAACATCTGCTTCTGAATGGCCATAACCTGTATAAATTTGAAGTAACTTTAATCTAGATCAATTTTATTTCAAATAATCAAGTGGTATTTATGTTACAGAATAGAGCTGGAGATATAGATAGCAACACTAATAAGATAATGCATGTAATATAATGCATATAACATTCATTTACCTTGATTATTTTAAAGAAAAATTTAATACTAAAGGGAACAATGTATTTATAGTTCCCTAAACAGTAATGATAACTATTAATAATTGTAGATTATTTGTGTTTTGTTATGTATCAGAAAATATTCTAAAAATTATGAGAAACACTCAAATAGTTTGACAGTGTTATTTCTAAATATGTGACTTCTCTTTTCTTTTTTATTTAACTAGAAAATGAAGAGTGGATAAGCGTGGAAGGTTTAACATTTATTTGTTTATATAGAAAAATCTTTTTGCTTACAGCATAATTTTCAGACAGATAAAAACAGTCACCTTTAGAAGACAGTTTTTTAATTTGATTAAATTTATTAGTGTTATTAAGAAACCTCTGAAGGGAAACAATTTTACTTCAAATCTCCAAATATATTTAATTCTATTGAAGATGAAATGAAAGAAAGAAGGAACGCCATAGCATTGAAACAAGCAGAATCTCCTTGTCTGGGTTATTTTATTGTCTTGAGACTCACTTAGAAATTGGGCTGCAACAGAGTTTTGAGCAATTTTGACCTGGTTTCATACTGAGACATCTCATGATCAAGAATTAACTTGGTTTTTTTATATAGTTTAAGTTATTGCCTTATATATAAAACAAAGCAATTTATGAAATGAGTATACTTTCGATTAATTAGCTTGCAATTCTTATATTACAAATTCAATAGACCAAATTAATTCATTCTTAGATTTATTTACTCATTACTGCACTTGAACTTAATGGCCACAGAATATTTTTTATTATTCTAATAAAATAAACAAGTAAAATATAGCATAGATTAACCACATAGTTTATTCAAATAATATAAACATATGCCTATAAAAATAAATCAGGAGAAAATGCAATTCTTCAAGCTGGCAAACATAAAAAGTAAGCCATTTTATGAGCCAAGTGGTTACATTTGGCATTTTTAAAGAGAATCCGACACAATGAGATTCTGGATTCTGGACTAGTCAGAGTTGCTTCTATAGAATCCATCTGGAAAAAAATATGCAATTGCTTCTGTCTGCATTTTTCCCTTTTAGGAACAGAGAAAGAACAGTAGAGGATTCGGAATTAAAAAGTGAAGTTCATTCCTACTTGATATTATTAGAAGCATTTGTGTAAAATTTTCATTAATTGGAAAGTATGCTTTGATGATATCCATACTATATGAAAAATTGCAGCTTGTATTGTTAAAAAAAGGAAACAGAAAAGAACATAAACTGTGAAATGAAATAAATACATTAATTTCAAATACAAATATTAATGAAACCTGAAGCCTTTTTTAATGTATTATGGACAAACCAATAAAAAAACAGTGTGGGACGCTATTTCTTAACATGGCGACTGCTGAAAGGATTGTTTGTGTTAAGCATTGGAAGGAAAAGGGAACACTGACTGTCGAAGAGTGGATTTTAGAATTGACTGATTTAGCAGAGATGGCAAAATTAACTGCTTTGATTAAAGACAAAAGATTAGACAAATTTATGAGACTGGAAGCCATTTGTGGACTTTCTATGTGTTAAATACAATAACAGATGGTTAACACAGGGATTTGAAGATAAGTTTTACCTTTGGGATTACCTATTGACTTTCGGATTATTTATATATATACATATAAATACATATATATATATGTGTGTGTGTGTGTGTGTGCGTGCGTGTGCGCGCGCTGTTCAGCTTCCTTTGGGTATTATCCCACGTCATTGTAGTGCTTTTAAAATTGTAGCAATGTTTCAGCAGAATCTCATCTGCCA
>BHFT01002222.1:0-16141 GCA_004320025.1 Laticauda laticaudata
CCCTCATGGCTTCATCCATGTTGAGGAACTCGCATGCTTCTCCAATGTCCCTTAGAGCCGCTACGAAATCTGCGATACTCTCACTTTCTCTCTGGTCCCGTTTGTAGAACTCATGTCTCCGAATAAGGCTGGACACAGTCGGTGCATAATGGGCCTTCAGCATTTTTTCCAAATCCAGCCAGGCCATCTGCTTTACATCCTCAGGTTTGGTCAATGCCTGGGCCATCTTGAACACTGTGGGCCCACAGTGTGTGAGGAACATGGCTCTCTTCCTATTGTCAGAGATCCCTTGTAAGTCATTGCTCTCTAGGAACATGAGGAATCTGTCGATGTACGATTCCCAGTCCTCCGTCACTGGGTTAAATGGCGTGGGTGGCGAGTTGGTGCCAGCCATTTCATCTGCTCGGTTCTTGTTGCCACGTGCTCAACTGGTCTCCTCGTCTCAGAATCCCACCTTCATCGCCAGTGTTGCATTCACGGAAAAAGAGACTTGAGACCAGCGTGACTTTCAGCTCTTTTATTAGTTGCTAGATTCCGTCTGGCTGCGGAGCCGTGGCAGCCTGTTTTATAGAGGCTGCTCGCAGCTCGTGGCCAATGACAGCTCCTTGAATCTCCCGCCACTCAGGCGGGCCAATCATAGGGCGGCAATTGTCGACCAATCACCGTCGTTTAACACACCAATCAGATTAGAGTATTTGTGGACCAATGGGAACAGGGTATTTTGAGTATTCTAATATGTAACAGGCTGGAAATGAGTATACTGTAAAACTTGCTTACATTAGACCTGACACAAACATCTGATTCTCTTCTGGTCATAATATTTCAGGACACTAGGTTAATCACATTACTTTAGGATCTTGGGGTTGTACTCCTCCTCTCCAAGGGTGTCTAGGATATACGTCCCATTCTGCCTGGAGATTGAGGATTTTACACTATAGTAAGTAATCTGCTCAGGGCAAAGCAATCTATTTCTATTCTCTCAAACTCACCACAGCCATTGACATATCTGAAAAGTCTATCTCTAAAGGCAGAGATTTCAAAATAGTAGGAGTAGGAAGACAAACAACAGAAAGGAAGAATCTGTGGAAGCCAGCTGTCTTGTAATTCCCGCATTCTTGCAACCCAATTTCTCCATTGGTTGCTGCAGATAATACAGAATGAAAGCTAACAAAACCAGAAATGCAGATCTAAAATCAAGCCAATTGCAGACATGGCCAAAGTTACACCATCAATTGTCTCCACAAATATTTCACAACCTCCCTAGCTAGAGGAAATGGCCTTTCTCTCTCTTGCTTGTAATTTTAGACTGCAGTTTTCTAAAAAAATAAAAAAAGACCTGATTAAGAGTTGGCTGTAAAGTAAGCCAGTAAATAAAACCTGATATGCAGGAGGTCAGTCACTTACAGTCAATTCATGATTAATTCAGAGAGTTCAAACCAAATATCTAGTAGCAGCCAAAGTGAAAAAAGAAAAGAAAAACCAGGCTGCCAGCATTATAACTAGGGGAAATAGGAAGGTAATATTTCTAGCATTCAGGACTCAGAAGCTTTTGAGTGCCATCCAAAATTCTGCATCAACTTTACAAAAGTGCCCTTTTACAAAGTTTATGTTGGGATCTTACTCTTGAATTAACTTTGTGATTTTTGTTCCCACTGCTACCCACATTCTAAAAACTGAGTAGAGGTCAACTAATGATTTGGGCTCATCCTCTATGACATCTATGGAAAGAGTTGAAAAAAACCCTCAAGGTAGTAATTGCAACAACACAACTCAAGTCCACTTCCCTTCTGAACATTTGTGAATGCATCATCATTTGTACAAACAGGTAGGGCTTTTATCACATTGCCAAAGCACCACCTTGACATTTTTGTTTTCTTGTTCCCGTATGAGTAGCACAAAGATGCCTTACTAAGTATCAGAGGGGCATGTCCTCATGATATCATCTCCAAGTTCAGGTTTAACTTTGAGGCATTTTTAAAATTGTATTTTAATATTCTGGTTTTAAAGTAGAGTTTACCTTCTCCTTTGTTGTGTGAATGATCTGTGGTGCTTCATTTACACATTTATTTCTGAAAATTGGAGATGGTGTAATATAATAGGTTATTCTGTTATGAGTTATTCTGTTATTCTGTTATCCCATGCTGTTGGATGACCAGCAGTTTCATGTAAATGTTAAAGAGGAGATGGGAGAGAGTTCGGCCCTACAGCTTGACCTCTCCCCAGTCACCAGAATTGACTGAAACCAGCCACAGAAAGAGGACAAGTTCTTTTGCAAGTTTTATCTCCCACTCCAAGTCCATGAAGCTGGTCTAGAAGGATATCATGATTAATCCTTTAGGGGATGGAGCTAGTCAGTTGAAGCGAGGATACCTGATCTGCAACACCTAACTTCCACTGCCTGATGCATGCTCATCAGGGAGATTTTGCAATGGAAATAATATTTCCCAATGTAATCCACTCGGCTATCATCCAAAAAAATGTTGATAGAACTCCAGTGAACACTTCTAGCTCCTTGGTTCACTGCCTCAGTGCTGACTTCCTCACTGTTTTGTTGCTATTGCTGCCATTTTTTCCATGCCATTCCCCTTGCTGGCCAACTGGTACCAAAGTTGCTGGCTATCTACCAAACTGGCAGGACCACCAAACATCTCCACACACCATCCTCAAAATTCTCAACAGCATGAGCCTATGAAGCAGGCATCTACCTCAGTACCATGGTGGGGATAAAAAAGATGGAAAAAGCTTACAATCAAGGAGGAACTATCACATGTCACATAAATTTGTCATAAATCCTGCTCAATGATGATCATGATGGTAATCATGATGATATATGTTGGACTGCACATCTGCTACTATTGTCTCATCAGCCAGGGGATGATTGCAATCTGTGAGGTCTGTCTACCAACAGAGAGACAGGGAAAAAGCTAAACTTGTCTGAAAGCCACAGGCACTGCTGTTGTTTGTTTTGACTTTTTAAAAAAATGCCTCTCCCTCATACTCTTCAATCCTGCTATACAGCTTAGATTTTTCTTACTGAAAATCCTGTTGATAACAACCATCACATGACAAACAAACCAGTGGGCCATTCCCTCCTTCAGCATGAAGGAAACCCCTTGTTTTCTCCACCTCCCTTGAGGCCACAGTATTTTTGACCAAAAATACATTTTTCTGTCAGATTTTTCCAAGATGTTATCCACATTCATCCAAAATTACTTTCATTCTCTTTTTCTTCTGAAACAAATTTAATCAGCAATAAAGTAAGTTAAACTAACTTAGCCTTTTTGGTATTTCATTTCCTCCTTTTACAATGTAAAGTGAAATAAAAAGCAAAGGAAGCAACAAACCTATCCTTCTGTGCATCTATATTTGTTCAGAACTCTCCTGTAGGATTGGAAGAATGAATGATTTAATCTTGCAGTATTCTCACTGGAGCAGTGACACGTTAATTCAAACCATGCATAGGAAGCCATCAGCACTTCTTTAATTCAGCCACGACTTTTCCTAAAGTCTTGTGGAAATTCTCAAACCGTACACTATGCTATACTTGCTAAACAGTTACAAGGGCTTACGAAAAAGTAAAGGTTCCCCTCATACATATGTGCTAGTCGTTTCCAGCTCTAGGGAGTGGTGCTCATCTCCATTACAAAGCTGAAGAGCCAGCACTGACCAAAGATGTCTCTGTGGTCATGTGGCTGGCATGACTAAATGCCAAAGGCGCACGAAACGCTGTTACCTTCCCACCAAAGTGGTCCCTATTTTTCTACTTGCATTTTTACATACTTTCAGACTGCTAGGTTAGCAGAAGCTGGGACAAGTAATGCAGCTCTAGGGATTCCAACTGCCGAACTGCTGACCTTTCTGATCAACAAGCTCAGCGTCTTAGCCACTGAGCCACCGTGTCCCATTTTACAAGAGCTTATCAAAATCAGTAATAGAGGAATTGTGGACTTGTGACCCAGGGCCATAGGCAACTTTTACCAGCATCCTTTTCTGGTAACAAAGCTCTCCATGGCTGAGCTCCTTTCACAGATTTTAGGGAACTGGAGGAGAAGAAGAAAAATTTACACCTTAAACTTTGCAACTGCTTAAGAAGTTTTCAACCTATCCATTACAATCTCCTGCTAACACAGGCCTGGCTCTTTCCACTTTGAGAAAATGGTGTGGTGGAAACATCAGCTGAAGGAGAGGAGGGTGAAAAGACATTCCAGCTTAGAGTCCATGAGGGGGAAGAAACATCTGAAATCAAATCCTTAGATTTAAACCTGCCTTATTACCAACAGAAGACAGACAATCCGGCGAGATTCTTGTAAATTGGTGATCCACAATAAAATAACCTATTAGATCAATTTATAGATCCGTTCTGGTTGCTTGCACCTGACATATGATATTTGACAGGTCACATAAGTATGGTTCTTGAGCTGACAGATGTGTATACACCTGCCTTAAATCTGCTGAAATAGGTGACCAGGAGATGGTTAAAATGCACGAGGAGGGAAAATGCATGAGGAGAGGGCAAAAAGTATGAAATTCCCTGGGAAAAAAATCTATTCTGCCAAAGGGAACATTTTGTGGAGCGTGCAAGTTAAACCACAACAAGACTCACATATATCAACTTAATACATCAATTATATATCAGATTTCTGGATTTAAGTTTCCTCTTGAGATCTCCTCTTCCTTTTTAAGCAGAGATAACCTATTTTGAAGATGCTGGCCTTACTGCTCGATGAACTGTCATTACTTAAAAAAGATGGCATCTTGCTTTTTAGCATTTGTTCTCAACCACAATGACAACCAAATGATGAAATGTGTCTTTTGCTGTTATGATGTAAACTCTACTTTTTCAAAAAGTACATAAGGGGCAGAATTAGTATTTAGCTATCACTGCAATAAGTATTTTCTCTGTTGTCTGACAGCATGGGTACGTGCTAATTTGGAATGGGGACAGGCTGCCTAGCCATCAGAAATCATGTCCAGAAACAGTCTTATTTTGAGAGATTATTTTGAGATAATTTACATCAAACTGGAAAGAAGTGATGCTCAGAATTAATTGGATCCCAGAAAGCAATAGATGCAACTTACATAGACTTCCACAAAGCCTTTGATTCAGTGGTTACAACAAACTACTGCTGAAACTTAATTCTTACAGCATCTTCAGACCCCTGCACAAGTGGATAGCCAATTCTGTGAAACAGGCAACAAATGGTCAAAATAGGTAAGGCCCTATCAACTCCAGCACTAGTTAATATCACTGTTCCCCAAGGCAGAGTCTTAGGACCCACACTCTTTTTGCTTTACATCACATTAAAAGCAGCCAAGTCCTCTTCGACGTGATGTAAAATTATTTTAAACCACCGACAATGCTGCTGCCCTACAAAGCAACCTTGACTATGTGACAGAATGGTTGCGTAATTGGCAACTCCAAATTTCAACTAACATATGCTCTGTCCTACACATTGACAAAAAAAACCCAGAACATCAAATACAAGTTAGGCGGAAACAATCTCGTAGACAACCCCTCACTCTGGCAAGAACCTAGGACTACTCATCTCAAATGATCTAAGCCCCAGAGCTAACTGTAACAGGCATTACAGAATGCCATTACAAAAAGGCATTAAGAGTTGTCAACTTTATTTTGCAAAACGTCTTCTCTAGTAACATTAAAATGCTAACTAGGTCATACAAAACCTTTGCCAGACCAATTCTTGAACACAGCTCATCCACCTGGAACCCACACACTGTATATCAGACATTAACACAATTGAGTGAGTTCAGAGGCATCTCTTGAAAAAAGTACTCCACTCCTCCACTCACAAAAGAATTCCCTATGCCTCCAGGCTTGAAATTTTGGGCTTGGACAATCAGGAACGGTGCCACCTGCTGTCTGATCTAAGCATTCACAAAATTGTCTGCTGTAACATTTTGCCTGTCAATGGCTTCTTCAGCTTCAACCACAATACACAGGCAAACAATCAATACAAACTTAAGGTAAACTGCTCCAAACTCGTTTGCAGAAAATATAACTTCAGCAGCAGAGTGGTCAATACCTGATTCCATTGTTACAGCCTCAAACCCTTATAGCTTCAATCTCAAACTGTCTACCATGGACTTCTCCCTATTCTTAAGAGGTCCTTAAAGAGAGTGTGCATTAGTGCATTAACATGCCTACCATCCCTGTCTTACTGTCCCCATTTATCTTTATTTACTTCATGTTTATGTTCATACTTATACTTGTTATCTTGTACATGTTTGACAAAGAAATGAATGAATGAATGAATGAATGAATGGAAGGGATTAAGAGGTACTTCACAATAATTCCCTAAATCAGGGGTCCCCAACCACCAGGCCCCAGACCGGTACCGGTCTGTGGATCATTTTGTACCGGGCCGCAAAGAATGAATGATCGTGATTAAAATATATATTTTATATTAGCTAAAGATAAGAAGCCCTTTACGATTGGGGAAAATTGATTTTGCCGGTCCTTGAAAAAGTGTTTCTGTGTGAAACTGATCCCTGGTACAAAAAAGGTTGGGGACCATTGCCCTACATCTGGATTTACAGATTTACATTTGCATATCTGCAAATGTAACTTACTACATTTACATATCTGGAAAAACATACGAGCCATGCTTGAAATGAAATTCCGATGAATAGTTTAGAAATTTCTTCAGGTTGAATGTGTACCAAGCTTAATTTTGATGTAACTTCAGTTTCTTAAAAGTCACAAAATATGTCCCATCAAAGTTTTATTCTTAACTTTTCAGAGTGAAAATTACTTTCTCTTGTAACTTGGAGGTTTATATTCTAGCAACACTGAAAACAACTATTAACTGCATGTTCTTCACATGTCACTATCAAGTAGGGAGGGGCCTTTCCTTTCTTCTAGTTTGTTGGTGCAATTAAGCATGAGAACAATGTCACATGTGTTCAACTCTTCAGTGTGCAAGTTGACACCAAGTGAGATTTACCAACGGTTCTTTCAAAATTCCCACTGCACTTCCAGGTTCAAATAAGGTCAAGCAGAGCCCCTTCTCTTGATGCTTGTAGCTGATTAGCAGCAGTTTAGGAACTGACCCTAGGACATCCTGATCTTTTAACCTTGTTAAGCCATTAGATCTATCATCTATGAGAAATGTTGCAAGCAGTGTTAGAAAGAAATTCTAGTTCATCAGCCTCAAAGAAACTATTCTAGTAATCAAATTATTGAAGAGCAGAAAAGGAAAGGGGTGATTTCTATTTTCTCCCTGCATAACTGATGAATGGCTCTGGCATGAAAGCTCTTCACTTGGACCTCATTTCCTCAATGATAGTATTAGCATGCAAAGCAAACCATTTGGAAAATGAAAAAAGCCACTTTTGAAATAAAGCTAAATATCCTTCTGAGTCACTTGCTCCCAATTAATGAAAAACAAGGAATGATTGTGTTTCAAAGAACAATAGCAGTAGGGCAATATGTGATAGTGTAGTGGATAAGAGTAGAACCAGATGTTATAAGAGACACAGAACTGTTGCTGTTTCTTGTCTCTTATAACATTTAGTTCTCATGAAGTATTGAATGTTGAGTATTTATTTCTGACCCAGGTGAACATTATTAAAAATTAATCCTCTTGCCATATGAGAGAGCACTCTCTATTTATTGACTCAGTTGGCTATTGCTACATTCCTGAATTTACAGATTTGTAGTTGAGATGTAACACACATAACACACAGCTTAACACACAGCATAACACACAAGCCAACTAAAGCCCTCCAAAACATCCTAAGCAAACCAAAATATCCAACAGCTCCAGAAGAAAAACCAGGAGTCATTTAAAACATATAGTGTAATGACAGCAAAAGCCACTGTGTAGATTGAAAAACACTGCCTTAAGGCAATATTGGGAGAAGAGAGAAATGCCTCCTTAACACAGGCAGAGCTAAACACGCTGTCACACTGGCCGACGGATGCAAAACGTTTTGAAAAGGACACAGAGGACGAGAAAAATGTTCCATCCGTTGTTATCCGCTCTCAAAAGTGCCCCGAATTTGCATAAGCAGAGCGAACAACAACAGAAAGGAATGGATGGGGGGAGGACATAGGGCGGATTTACAGCGGATGCTCCATGGAAGCCTAGTGGATGGGAGTGGATGAAGGCGGATGGCACATCCGCAGGCTTCCGGGGAGCAAAGAAGCAAAAAGCGGACGCGGAACGGATACAGCGGATGCAGAACGGATGCTGAGACGGATGAAGCGGATGCACAGGGAATGTCCTTAGGAGGAAGCCTAGCAGCGCGATGCCTAGCTGGAATGCCTAGCGTTCCACATGCGCAATGCGGGCGAGGATTGCTTGCCGTCAGCCCTGCCAGATATAAAAGGAAGCAGCCGGAAGCAGGTCACATTAGAGGAAGACCTGCTTCCAGAGACAGCCCCTCTTGCCAACGCTGCCAGCCTGCCAGCCTGCCAGCCAGCCAGCCCAGCCAGCCAAGCCAGCAACCCCAACCATGGGGAAGAAAAGCGAAGCCTCTGCCACATTGCTGCCAGCCCTGGCAAAGAGGGACAGGCCACCTCCCACCCCTCGACGCTCACTCTGCTTCTGCGTCGGAAGCGTTCATGCTGCCCCGCCCAGGGCTCGCCACTTCTGCGGGCTGCGGGCTTCTTTGCATAAGACGCGGTACTGGGCTGAGCAACTAACATCTCTGAATCGAGCAGCATTCGAGCGGGTCGATACTGCTTGTTACTCGGGCTGCGCATTCACTGTTGCAGTGAGCAGGTGGATGCTTCTGCTGGTGCCTTACCGGACTCTGGGTGGGGTTGGGCTTTTACTTTTTGGTTGAGCTTTACTTTTGGAGGATTGGATGCTCTATCTTGGCAGGTGGTGCTTGCTGCTGGTGCTTACCTGGCTGGCACTGCTCCTTGGTGCTGGTGCTTCTGCTGGTGCTTACTCTGCTGATGCTGCTTCTGGCGGTGGTGCTTCTGCTGGTGCTTACTCTGCTGGCACTGCTCCTTGGTGGCTGGTGCTTCTGGCTGGTGCTTACTCTGCTGACAACTACTCCTGGCTGGTGTGCTTCGCCTGGTGCTACCTCGCTGGCACTCCTCTCTGCGGTGGTGCTTCTGCTGGTGGCTTACTCTGCTGGCGCTGCCTCCTGGTCCTTGCTGGGGTCCTGGTCCTTGCTCATGCTCGTGGTCCTGCTGTGCTCGTGTCCTGCTCCGTGCTTCTGGTCCTGCTGGTGCTGCTGGTGCTGCTGGGTGCTGGCGGGTGGTCCTAGTCTCGCTCATGCTCCTGGTCTCCTGCTGGTGCTGCCTGGTCCTGCGTGTGCTCCTGGTCTGCTCGTTGCTCCTTGGTCCTGCTGGTCCTGCTGGTGCTCCTGGTCCGGCGGCTGGGCTGCTGCGTGCTGCTGCTGGTGCTGCTGCTTGCTGGTACTGCTTTTGCTGTCTTTTCTTCTTGTTGCTGCATGCTGCTGTTGGTGGTTGTGGAGGAGCAGCCCCTACAACCTCAAAGCCCCTCTGATGAGGGCCCAGATGGCCCTGCCAGAGGGAGGAAGAGGCAGACACGTGAACAGGAGAGGACGCAATCACCATAGAGAGGAACATGAGGAGGAGGTGCTTGAATGGTCAGGGAGAATGAATATCTCTGGGAGAGGACACAGGCTCTACCGAGACACCAAAAGGAAGGCAGGCCTGCTTTGGAGAGAGAAGGCGGAGAAGCCTGGGCCTACACTTCGGAGGTGCTCCTCAGCTGGTGGAAAGCACATGCACACCTGGTACAGGAAGCTGCACCTCAAGAAATCTGGCGGCCATGGTTAAGTCTGACAGACAGAGAGACCTACGTGATAGGCCAGGTGCAGCTTCCTGGAGGGTGAGATCCGCCACCGGGGAGCAGCCCCTCTGTCTACCCTCTCTTCTCAGGCAGCCTGCTGAGAGCCATTCCTCTTCTGCAGAGAGTCAACTCTTGTGTCCAGGCAGGTATCTGTGGAGCATCCCAGGCGAGAACCGCCCGACAGCTTGTGATTCCCGTGGGGTGCACGGAGGACCCCCTGACACAGTGGGAGAAAGGAAATGCCACTTCCACCACAGCCCAACCTGCATCACCCCCAGCTCCACCTCCACAGAGAGGCAGAAAGCCGGACATGGAGGGGCAGAGCCACTCTGTCCCGCTGGATAAGGACACCATCAGAAGCAGCGTAGATCTCCTCTCTCAGCTGGTACAGATCGACGCCCCAACCTCCGACGCGCAAGCCCTTCCTCCCCCTATGTCAACCAGACCCTCATGAACATGTCGGAACCCCAGTACCAGGTGGTGAAGGACAGGACCACCGAGCTGCTTCACAACCCTCCAGACCAAGCTGAACCTGCTCCCACGCAGTCCAGGCCTGCTCCTCCACCCCAAGTGATGTCACTCCCATTCCAAGGCTTTCCACACGGCCCTCACCTCCCAAGGCTATGGCTACCAGGAGGTCCAGCAGCACAGGCAGCTCTTCCTAGTCCAGGCTCAGGTACATCGGATGCCACCGTTGCCACCGAGTTCCACCGGTTCCACTTGAGCCACCGATGCCACCATGCAAGCCACGCCACAGATGCCACCCACACCACCGATGCCACTCGATGCCAGTCCTCACAGCAGCTGCAGACCAAGACAGCCCCACTACACTGCTCCTTCCTCCACCCCACAGCCAAGCCCGGCCGCGGAACATCTGTCATCGTATTGGGCTGACACCCCATGTCATGGAGGAAAGGGGCTCTCAACATCACGGGGCTAGCCACCTTGTCTGAGAGCTTCCTCAACACACCGTCCTGGTTGTCCTCTCCGGGCAGGCACCCCAATAGCGCCTCAGACGCAGTCACTCCAGCAGCCGCCACCTCCACAGCACCTGGACCTTTCACCCCTGAGATGATGGGAATGCCTCAGACTGACTGAGAAGAGTGCCAGAGACTGGGTGGCTACCTGTTGACTTTATTTTTGCTTTGGACACTTGACTTGGGTCATTTTTCTTTTACAGCTTGTTATTAAAAAAGATTATCTTTGCTTTCACACACTTGCTTCATTTATTTTTGTATATAAAGTCTTGGTGGAACTTTAGAAATGGTTTAGGCCTTTGCATGCTTGTGGGATGGGTAAGGATAGCAGTGGGATGGGCAGGGATACCTGTGGGATGGGTAATAGCTGTGGGATGGCAGGGATACCTGTGGGATGGGCAGGGGATACCTTTGGGATGGTAATAGCTGTGGGATAGATAACACTCCAGTGCAAGCATAGTGGGACTGTATGGTCCACCCTTCCAGGTGCCACACCTATGGCCCTTTATTATCAATAGTAATGTAATCATTCATCTCCACTGTCAACATAAACACAACCTCTTTATTAAATGCCCTGTTCATGTGTAGGGCCATCTCAACATACATGGCACAATCTCATCCTGTGATGAGACAGGCTGAAGGAAGCATCCATTACGCATCTACCATCCTGTCTTGCACTCCACTGCTCCAGCTGGGGAGTTGCACCAGTGTTTCAGGAGGTTGCCTGCTTCTTCCTTCACGTGAAGCTCTGTTGGGGCCTTCCACATCCACAGTATCTACCAGGTTTTGCCTTGCCTCCATTCACCAGGCTCCATGTCCCCATTGCCTTGTTTGGTGGTCCACGAGCCTGTCTGGCAACACTGGGTAGCGGGTGCGCATGAGATTGTGCAGGATGCAGCAAGCTTCCACGATCCTCCTCACGGTCTCTGGCTGATGCTGCATGGTGGTGAGAAGTACCTGGAACTCTTGCCAGGATGCCAAAGGTGTTCTCCACCACCCGCCTTGCCCTGGACAGCCTGTAGTTTGAAGATCCCTCTCTCACGGGTGAGGCATCTGGAAGTGTAGGGCTTCATGAGGTAGGTTTCTGAGGGAGAAGGCGTCATCCCCATGATGAAGTAGGGCACATCTTGCGTGTCATTGGGCAGGGGGTCCTGGATCTGGGAAGCCCATGATGAGGTTGCGTTCCAGCCCCTTCTTGTGGTGACTGGCATTGTATACCTGGGCATCTGAAGCTGGCCCGTTGCCTGAGGCATTGATGTACATGAACTTGTAGTCAGCATCGACCATGGCGAAGAGGATGAGGCTGAAGAAGCCCTTGTAGTTGAAATAAGTGTGACCCTGACTTGGCTGGAGCTTTGCAGGCCAGTGCTTGCCATCTATGGCTCCAACGTGTGGGGGAAGTTCCACCTCTGATACCACTGCTCTGCAACTTTCTTCCAGCCTTCTTCAGTGGTGGGGCACTGGAGGAGCTCCTCCAGGTATTCTTCGATGATGGCCTGGCACCACTTCTCTGACCACAATGCTGATGGTGTTGTGTGGCACCCTCCAGCCGTACTGCATGCTCCTGTAGGTGGTCCCTGAGGCCAGGTGGCGCAGAGTGAGTGCCACCTTGAAGCACCAGGGTCAGCTGGGCCAGAAGGTATGATGTTTGCCTTGGTCACTTGGATCTCAGCCGCTCCACCAACTTCGTCAAACATGCGCTGGCGGCACCTCATGAAGTTCTGGAATGCACGATTGTCTTCGTTCCTCAGCTCCACCATCAGCTTTGTGTACAGTCCGTACTCTGCTCTTCTCCGATCCATCTTGGACCCAGAACACTTCTTGATGCCTCCTTTTCTTCCCGTAGAACAGGTGAAAGACCTGTAGAGGGCTTCGGCACTGTTGCCAGAATGATGGTGGCTTCCAAAAGGAGTGTGTGATGATCCATGGTGGAGATGACTGGATGCTGTGGAAAAGCAAGAGCCAGGATGAAGCTGCAGAGGTCTGCACAGCAGTGGTGGCTGGACTGAAAGTGAGATCCAGGTGAGTTGCTCCCCCTTTTTATAGGCAATATAGGTTTTCCACTAGGTGTCCTTCTGCATCCTTCTGGCATCTCTAGACATCCTTAATATCCGAGATAGGTCCCCTCTGCGAACGTTTTTTCATTTTTATGCTTTCTTTGCGAGCTGCATCTGCTTTCATCCTTTCTCCGTCCGTGCTACTAATGCTGGCGCGTCCGTTCCGCATCCGTTTCACTTCCTCCCTGTGTCCGTTTTCCGCTGGAGCAGATTTGAGTTGCCGGATGCGCAGCGGATGCCTAGCGGATGTAGCAGATGTGCTAACGGATGACGACGGATGCAGAACGGATGTTTCCCCGATATGCGTAGCTGATGCAGAATGGATGCGTTGGATACATTTTCTGGCTCAAAAAAGTTTTGGCAGCTCAAAAACTTTTTGAGTTGGATGGAACCTCAGTCGACGTATGCTGGACGGATAGAGAGGAAGAAAAACGGATGCAGTGAGTACAGAACAGATGCATCGGTTCACCAACGATGCAAGTGTTTTTCTTCCATTTTACATCCTCTTTCCATCCATTGGTGCAGTGTGACATGGGCTTAAGAACAATATCTTTCACTCATGTGTTTGGCATTAGATGAAGACAATAGGTCGCCAAAACATGTTTGCATTGTAACTAGGTGTATGTAGCGTAAACTGGCCTGCACAGAAGCAAAAGGTCTAGAACAATGATGAACCCAATGTCAGATAAATCCAAAAGAGAAGCCTACAAAATCATCCATGTATAAATTAAAATGTATAGTTGTTTGATTTGCCAACTATTCTCTTCAAAGGAGCAGTCTCTGAGTGACATGAAAGCATTTTTTTAAACAGCAAAAATACACACTGATTAATTTCCTCCTTATAGGAAAAGGAAGTAATAGAACAGCATGTATTAGCTCCAGTGCTACATAAGGACATTTCCCAGCCATTGTAAAGAATGAGAGTTGAGAAGATTATCTGAAGAAAAAATAGAAAAGAACATTTTTTCTGAACAATGCAGGAAAACAGAATAAATAAGATTCTAATCAGTATCCTGTGATGATTCTCTTTCTCTCCTTCTTTGCAAATTGTACAAATCATGCAAGGGTCGTTTATTCTAATATGCTGCAATTTTTTAAAAAATAAGCAAAAAGGGATAATCCTTAGAAAGGATTTGAGTCTCAATGGTTCATCTGAAATGATGAACTCTGATTTTAAACACTAGTTTAAAGATTGCATTTTTGTATTAATATAATTCTGAATCTGGCATTCAATCTAGCTAAACCTTTCTCTCTTTTTTGGGAATTTTTTTTTTACTCAAAGTTAATTATCTTTCATTAGCTGACTCAAAGTTTCTTGCTCTTCCTAGGCCTCCTCTTTTCTATGAACTGGATAATAACTTACTTTAAAATTTAGTAAAATAGTAGATTGTACCAATTTTAACCTGCTTTATTTGAAAATAGTTAAGTCAATTGTCTTTTTGTAACACTACTAATGCTTCAGGCCACTCTGGCTGCATGCAGAGGATGAGCATCAGACAAAACTCCCTTGATCTCAGCATGAAATTTGCAACTCAGAATCAAAGAGTAAGAACACAGAAAGGAGTGTCTAAGAGAGACAAAGGCTCTTGGGAAAAACTCCATCTCTTTGCATCCATAGCTGAATTGATTAAGCACAATGATCCCAACAGCCAAATACAAGAAACAGACTTTCCCAGTAGTGATGACCTACTTTGATTTCAGACACTAAAAAAAGAAAATAATTGCTATTATTTGATTAGTATTTCCAGTGTTCCATATGAAGGAATCATTCTGACACAAATAGAACAGAACATTTAATTAGCTGCTGCCTCTGTCTCTTACGTAAGAACTTATTATTGGCTATGGGTAGACATCCAGATAATCCTGGATAGTGGCTAACATTTGCCTGCAGGAATTCTTCAATAGGACTTGATGGTTTGATAACAACCAGAGGTGGTATTCAGCAGGTTCTGATCAATTCTGGAGAATTGGTAGCAGAAATTATGAGTAGTACAGAGAACCGTAGCAGAAATTTTGAGTAGTTCGGAATACCACCTCTGACTGGACCCGCCCCCATCTATTCTCTGCCCCCTGAGTCCCAGCTGATCAGCTGGGTTTTCTTTTGTTGTCCTGCACAAGAGAACGGAAATGGAAAGCAGGTTAGTAGAGTGGGGAGGGAACAGAGATTTTGCAGTAACCTTCCCCCAGGAGTGGGGAGGGAATGGAGATTTTGCAGTATCCTTCCCATGCCACGCCCACCAAGCCACGCCCACAGAACCGGTAGTAAAAAAAATTGTATCCCACCACTGGTAGCGACTCATATTGACAAATATAGTTGCTTTTAAAACACCTTGCAGAGTAGTTTCTTTATACTTCACTTATTGAATAAAATACAGTCGGCTACACTTTCACAACATGCTAAATCTAATTCTATTGCATGTTAAGTTATGATTATTAGCCATTGAGTCTGCAGAAGTTTGACTGAGGAAGATTCTTTGAAGTGGTTCTGAGCCACTCCAATCTTTAGTAGGAAGTTATGAGATTTTTCATATCCATTGGCAGATAGATACCACATTAGAGAAGTGAGTTGAATGAAAGCCCCTAACTCTGTTTCACTTCTTTTATTTAATCAACTTCTCTTCTGCTCTTCAAGGATTTGAACAGGATGCTTGGATGGGTTCAGGCCTCCATTTGCTGTTAAAGCTTAGCTCACTTCTGGCTCCTACTGACCATAAAATGTTGGTATCTATTGCCATTGTCACTTCTCTGGAGTAGGGTCAGTTTCTAGCCGAAGTTATCTTCCATTCTTCTGAAATATCATTCTCCTTAATCAAAACAGATGATAACATGACAATGGACAAGTACTTCAAAACATCTTCAAATACTTCAGTACTACTCATTTTGTATTGTGTAAAGATTGTACTTGTGCCTTCTTTTCAAACTTTCTCCAGTATTTCCAGTAAATTATCAATTTTACTATCTCATATTTTTGAGCTGTTTGCTATTTACCCAATACCTGCATTTTGACTCAATTTAAATAATGTAAAAGATTTTTAATTGGCACATTATTTTCATTCAAGAGAAAGTAGCAAAAAGAAAAATAAATGAATACAACCTGAATGCTCGTGTTGTGCTATAAATAAGTCAGAAACTGCACATAAATGTTTTAATTTCCCTCCCAAAAAATTGCCAAAAATATTTATTTTTAATTAATTTATTTATTTGGTTTGTCAATTACTTATATGGTAATAGGTATGAGTAAAAATATAGTTATGAATACATGGATACATATAAGAAAAATAAAAGAAACAATAGGACAGGGACAGTAGGCACG
>BHFT01002223.1:0-18395 GCA_004320025.1 Laticauda laticaudata
AACTTGAAAATAACATTTAAAGTAGCACAGTATTTAAACAAAATGATTCAGTTGAGATCTGCATATGTAGGATTGATTGGGGTAGATTGCAAGGGTGACTCTGAAAAATAATGTTATTGTATTTTATCTATATCTTAAATTATTGTACATTATTACAATTTTATTTTGGACTGTATTTTGTTACTATTTCATCTTAAATCGTATTTTGTCTAGATTCAATTTTAAATTGTATTTTATCAAGTTCCATTTTGAATTGCTTTTATTAAATTTTAGTAACAAATTGTTTCTGGAAATTTGCACTTTGATGTGACCCAAGGGCTAATCAATAAAGACTTACAGTGCTGTTGTAACTTTGAATAGGCACTAAATGAACTGTTGTAAATTGAGGACAACCTGTACCAGATGTTACACACTTTGAAACCACTACAAGATTCTGCCAGCAAAAGTGTAAAACACTTCTTAAACACAAGCATAACTAGCCACAAGTTAAGATGATGCTATGCATAGACTGATGTTGAATCAAAAACAATTGTCAGGAAGATGTGGCTAAATAAAGGTATTGTCAAGGAATATGTAGCATGCGAATTAGGAAAGGCCTTTTATGTCAAAGATTTAGGCAGAGGATCTGCTCATTAGGGATACTTTTTTCTTCTATCTGTTCTCCATTTAAATTACAATTCATAGGCTGGGTTCTCATATAGTACTAAGCTGAATGCATTTTGTGTCAGGATTCCGGCAGTTATTCCCAATTAAAGCATGAGTCTCGAGCTAAATTCCCAAAACTTCAAAAGATTTATTGGAAGTCAACATGTTAACATGACCTGTGTGTAGCCAACTCTGAGACATGTAATTTACTGTCACCCTTGACCCTGCTTTTTTCCCCACCCCTCTGGGTGTATCATAATTCATATTCTCCAACGAAATAGTCCATAGCCAAGAGTCATCAATCATGCTCTCCAGTTAGATTTTTTCCTGGCAAAAGCTTCAGTCATCTAATCAGTCTCTGAAGAAAATATGAATGGAATGTACTTTCGATTCCACACTGCTGCCTGCTCTTTGAAACTCCCCCCCTTCTTCTGTTGGCAAGTATAAAATGTGTGTAGAAAATGTTGCATGAGTTGACACTGTGTTTTGTGTTGACTGTGTGGTATGTAAATTCAACCACTATCAATTCAGTAAACTGGTTGAACAATTGCTCACCATTGCTAAATCTAGTCATATTATATTTTTCAGTTTCCATGGGAAAGAACTTGTTCATGGAAACCTTATGTAATTTTCCAGTTTCTAGTTTCTTGTTCATAGTAACTTTAACTAATGTTAACTAACTATGCCATGATTAGAAAATAAAAATCTGAGTAGAAAACCACATTCTTGCAAGATATGGAAGTAGGCTGAGTCTGTTGTTATGATACAGGTGGGAATGGAATTGCATTTGTAGAACTTGCTTTGAATTACAAGCATGGGGCATGCAATTCTATATTTATTTTAAGGAATAAGGCTGCTTTACATAGCTCAGTATTTTTAGAGTTTTCTCATCTTATTTTATATAATTAGAAAGAAAAATAGTTTCTGGCTTCCCAATCTCACATTTTCCCTAAGAGCTCACAAGAGATACAGTGTTAGTTACGCTGCTTATAACTGAGTATTGGGCTACTTTGCTCGTAAGCCTTCAGTTCCTTGGTGTATAATTTGTATTTTGAGAATTTTTCTTGTTGCTGGGTGGAATATAAATTGGATAACTAGCTTCATTAATGCAGCAGAATCCCCCTTTTTATTCTAATAAGTATATATGAATTATCAACCAGATATATATTAAAAACCCATTTGTTTAGACACTTCCATGATTTTTCCTAATATATTGCTGCTATGTTAGCTATTGCAATAATCAGTTCTATGTTTATAATTTCTTATGTATTTTTAACATAAAAGCTCACTAAATTACAAGTGAATTATATAGATTTACATTTTCCAGTGTCCAAATACTTGTAAGAATGGTGGTTACCAGCAGCTGCTGCTGTCAATATTAGGGATGGAACTTGGGATATTCTCTAATAAATTGAAGATGAAGCATCTGCATTGCTTGAGTGAAGGAGAGAAAAGTAGGCTGATATAAAAAGGAATGAGGTTGGGATAATAACTAAGAAAATTCCAAATGGGAAGACTATCATCATAGGAGATGGTAGTGAGTAGTGCAGAGTTCAATAGTCTGAATGCAATCTTGTGGAACATTCCTCTTACATTAGAAACAGAACTATTAGTTGCCAGGAAAGCTCTAGAATGGGGGGAAGGGGGGAAGTGGCATTGGCAACTTTAAGACTTGTAGACTTCAACTCCCAAAATCCCCAACCAGTCATGTTGAAGAGAGTTGAAGGGAACTGAAGTCCATAAGTCTTAAAGTTGCCAAGGTTGGACACCCCTGCACTGGATCTTGGAAGTTGAGGAATTGGCCATGGAGGTACACAACCTCTTGGTCAGACTGTGTAGGAGCAGTTGTGCATTAAGCCAGTTGGAGCCCTGGAGATGACTAGCCTCTTCCAGGCTCTTTCTTCACAAATTTAGAAAACAAAGGTATAGAGAAAGGGCTAGTAACAGGATGAAAACCCCATTGTCAGAACCACAATAAGAGGAATGCAAACTATTTTGATGCTGGAACAGGGTAGGTACATGGATGACCCCTTAGTCCTGAATAGGTCGAAAGCAAGCTATAGCCAAATATCAATGTACTATGTGTAAAATGAAGTTTGTTATAAACTATAATTTATTTTAAAGCTGATGCAACCAGTATGGCTAACGTGTTAGAAAGCACAGGTATTAATTTTAACATAATTGTGCTCTACGTTGCTTAACCAAGCATATTTTAGTACGTTTGAAGTTTTTTTAAAAACTGAAGTGTTCCGTCCGGAAAAACGCGAGGTAGACCAGGTTCCAACAACAAAGTCTTTATTATTTACAGCAGTTGAGAAACGGAACATTGGCTCAAGCCGCGGCAGCCTTTTTATAGGGTTTGCCTGCCGGCTTGGAGCTAATGACAGGTATTTAGTTTTGCCACCTTTTGACCAGCTTCGTGGATTGGTTCCTATTGAACCAATCCCCATTTAGGTTTTTTAGCCAATCAGAATCCTGTATTAGGAGTCTACTATTCTATATACAGAACATGAAGTAATTGGTTCCTATGTCTGTCCATCCTCCTCCCCACCTTCCCTCCCTGTAGATTAAGTCGAAGGAAATTATACAGAGGAACTAAGTTACCTTTGATTTATCTGATTTAGGTGCTTTCTGACTTTGGATTGCTCACAGCATAAACATACAGAATAAAAATACAATAGAAAATAGAAAAAATAGCAATATGGTGAATCTGCCAGTTACAAACATATCCAACAAGGATTCCTAACTACTGTATTCCATGACTTGGCAGGGCAGCCGATTCTTTTAAGTCTTCCAGAACACAGTTACAATGGGAAGCGCTTGGATCTTTATGAGAATCTTCTTTTAGGAAGAAGGCACAATGATAGACATACTTCAAGAGTCCTGATAGATGATGCTTTTTAACCAAAGGGACTCAAAGCATGCCAGTCTTTGCTCCTACTAGCTGGACATACACCAGAGAAGATAGCTGATCCCTCAAATAATTAAACCCTGTGCTATGTTGGGTTTCAGAGAACACAACCAGCACCCTGAATTGCACCCAAAATCAATTACCATAGCAGCTCTTGTGAAAGTGGAACGTGACATAGGCATATTGAGACATGCCTATGATTGCCAACACTGCTGATCACTTGAGCCTCCCAAATGGTCTTAAAGGGCAGACTCATGTAAAACACCTTGCAATAGTTATACAATGAGGGGTTATCACCTGTCTGTCAAGCAATAGTAATAGCACTTAGATGTATATACCAGTTCACAATGCTTTACAGCCCCCTATAATCAGTTTACAGAATCAGCATCTTGCCCCCAACAGTCTGGGTCCTCATTTTACAGACCTTGGAAGGATGGAAGGCTGAGTCAGCCATGAGTAAGTAAGAATTCAACTGCCAAACTACAATCAACAGAAGTAGCTTGCAGTTCTGGATTCTAACCACTGTGTCACCACGGCTCATAGATGATTATAATTCTGAAAACTGAGAATTTGGTATGGTGGGGGAGCCAATGAAAGACATAATTACTTTCAATAATGGAATGGATTCAGCAGGAGATTGGAGGAGGAAAAAACTCAACTCTTTCCCTCCATCTCATCCCAATACAATTTTTAAAAAGTTTCATTCCATGAATATTTGATGTGTGATTGTTAATGTACCTATTTTGAAAAACAAGGAGAAACAGAATTCTAATTTTAGTTAAAAACCATTATAAAAGCAGTTTTGTAATATAATGATTCCACTACACTAGTAAACAATGAATCCCACTACACTAGTAAAACAACAGTAGGCTATTGTACATATATACCAAACAATTTACTTGTATTTAGCATTTAAAAACTATATAGAATTATGTAGACAATATTTTATTCACCCATCTTAAAAATGGAGAATCCAAATTTGCTCTCTTCCCATATGACATTAAACTACAATTTCATTTTATGAGCATGAGACATGATTGATCATTCTTCCTCCTTTCTCTGCTGCATAGTAATAAGAAGGCCCAAAACTTATTTCTCCCTAATTTATTGTTTCTCATTATATCCAAAATGGGAATGGGTTTATTGAAACAAGGCACAATTATTAACATTGACCTCTTCCATTAAATCATAGTTCATACCATGGTCTCTCATGGTTCAGATATAATGAGCTGAAAATTGAATTAAAAGCTTCCAATCTCCTTGCAGTTGTGCTAGAAAGAAATTGAGAGTCGGCAAGATTAAAGCCTTCACATATGATATATAAGAAATATATTTTAGTGTGGCATTCAAGGCCAGGCTATTGTCATCGATATGTACTCCAATCAATGTGTAAGGGGTAAAGAGAACATAGCCAAATAGCCACAAGGAATGAAGCTGAGGAACATATTAGCAATAATGTCTCAGCTACTTCCTTCAGCAACTTCTGATTTATAGTAACCATTATGGAACCTGGAAGCTCCATACTTCCAGTGGTAAGAATACATCCCATAGATAAGCCTAGTGTTTCTTTCTCACAGCTCTAATGTCATAAAAGAGGGCTTTACAATCTGGTCTTTGAAAGTGAATGCTGGAAGATTAATTAATTATTTTTTATACTGTGCTTTGGTATTATTATTCTTTTTGGGAAGAAAGGTGGGAAATCTTGCTTTCTGTTCTCTCTCTTCGCTCTATTTGCAGACTTTTTTCAATTAAAAAGTAACTGATTGTATCCAACTGCCAAGTATATATACACCAATAAATAACTTACCTGAACTTCCTTATATATTGAACACAATATGCTGATAGTAAATGTGGTCAAACATGGTGCTCATGTAATATTAAAAATGTGTTCTTTCACTATGCTATACTTGATTTACGTGAAGAATTTTCTTCTGTGCTTCTAAAATTAATAACTTTTTAACAGTTTTCTTCGGTCATGGTGATAACAATTTATTTGGTAAATTATTTTGTTTTGAATGTATCAATACAGATTTCATGAAAGCTGAACATCTGAATTTGTATTTTTAAAAATATAATTCAGCATGGAAGAATGCATGTATAAATTAGTCTTCAAGTAATTATTGCCAAGGGCAATAAGATAAAAGGAAGCTAACTATTTTCTTTTTTTTTTTTTATAGAGAATTTTATTAATTTTTAACAAACAAACATAACATACATAACATAAAAACATTTATTCTCATATATTCTTCCGGTGTGTCGGTTGGTTCATCAGTTTTGTGCATTCATTTTATAGTGTCAATAATTATATTGCATAACAATTTATATTATCAATCCATATCCTGATATTACTAATCTTTCATTCTTTATGGGATATCAATACTTTAAACACTTTATTCTATAACAAATCAAATAATCATAACAAATTAATCCAAAAAAAAAAAAAAACTCTTTATAAATATAATATTCTATTATCTTATCTTATCATCTAGCCATTGGTAAAAAAGATCCCAAATTTCATAAAATTGTTTATCTTCTTGCTCTCTAATTTCAAATGTCAATCTACTCATCTCAGCACATTCTAATATTTTCTTAATAATTTCTTCCTGTAGTGGTATTTTCTCATTCTTCCAATTTTTAGCAAATACAATCCTGAAGCTAACTATTTTCAAAGTCAAATGAAAGATAGATCCACAATTCATCTAATCTATGGATGAAACCTAACTAAAGATAGCTTCATTATAAAATTGTGGAGCAACAGTAGAGGGAGCTATAGCAGGAAATTGCACTCACAAGTGAGGCTAATAAGCTGTATATTTTACAATATATATCAGCAGATATTTCTTCTGTTTAATAGAAATGATAACGGTTATGCATCCCTTAATATATTTAAAATAATAATACTGGCTATAATGAAATAAATAGCAATATTCAGGGGATTTCAGAAAGAACATATTTTTGCATATAGTAGAGATTCTTTCTTTTAGATTGATATAACCTAATGTACATATTCAGAAGAATAAAGGATGCAGAGTTTCCACCAGGAAGAATAAAAGGAATTTCAATGTAGAGAAAGAAATCCAAAGCAAGCAAGCACCATTTCCTTACACAAGGAGTAAGCATTAAGAGCATTAAGAGATGTATTATATATCCAATATACTAAATATAACAAAGCCTAACTTGGATGAGTTTATACCGGTTTGATGAATTGAGCATTTGATACATAGAGAGCCAGTGACATTTGCTTACCTGAAGTAGGCAATTGGAGTCAACCATTCAGTAATGAAAATAGAAATACTATTTGCAGTTTGCTGTAATTCACATAAAAGAATCACCAATGTCATGAAATGTGGTCGAAATCAATTGTTATCTCAACATGCTTTACTGTTGCATTTGCGTACATTCCAATTATGTTTTCATATCACCAGGTGTATAGTCTTGCTTTTAATGCTAAAAATAGAGATGTAGGTTAAATGGCAGTATCCATGTGCAAGAGGAACGACCAGCTAATTTAGCTGATCTTGAATTTTGTGGAAGTAAAATCAGTTATACTTATAGAGAATTCAATAAGCAAGAGTAATAAAAAGATTGTGGAAAAAGTGATGGAATGGAATAGAATGGTTGTAAAAAAGGAAAAGAGCCACATAAGATGAAACTATGTGATTTCCAGGTTCACAGAAAATATAATTTTTAAATTATTAATGGGCAGAAATTAATGCAACCATAAAAATCAATGAAGAAAACCAGGATTTTAATGCATTTGAAAGTGGGTATCAATGTCTCATCAAACCTTCTTATGTCACATAAAAGCTCATATATTTTCTAACTCAGTCCTTATTTAGATAGATATGTCACAGATCTGGAAAGTACAGGTTACAGATTAACTGCATTCTTATGGCTAAATTAAAGTGGCCTGCTTATAAATTGTAAGATGCAAAATACAATATTTCTGTGAGAATAGAAGTTGTTCAAATAAATAGACTAAAAAAATGTAGCCCAATGGAAATATAGAACCAGGAAGAGAATATATAATATACCTATATTCTTATATTTTACACATTACTGTTTGTATCCATTAAATGTACCTAAAGGGTGGCAATTTTAGACTTTCAGAAGTAACACTTAACATTTAATTCAATTTTGTTTTGCCCAATTCCAAAACAACTCTGAGCTTTGTCAACTGACAATTTATTATGGCATAAACTTTCCACAGACTAGAGAAAGCTCACACATGCTTCCTAACAGACAGGAAGCAGCAGGTGAAGCTGGGCAGAATCACACCCGATACCTGTACAATCAGCACAGGCCCCCCCCCAAGGCTGTGTGCTTTCTCCACTTCTCTTCTCCCTATATACCAATGACTGCATTTCAAACAATCCATCTGTTAAAATACTGAAGTTTGCTGATGACACAACAGTGATTGGTCTCATTTGAGACAACATGAATTCGCATACAGACAGAAAGTTAAACAAATTGCCTCATGGTGTAACTGGAACGATCTGGAACTGAACACACTCAAAACTATAGAAATGGTGGTAGACTTTAGAAGCAACCCTCCCATATTACCACCTCTTACAATACTAGACAACACAGTATCAACAGTAGAGACCTTCAAATTTCTATGTGTTCTAACAATATCACATGACCTAAAATGGACCACTAACATCAATATGTCATCAAAAAAAAGCAGCAACAAAGAAATGTTCTTTCTGCACCACTCAAACTGCTCAAACTGCACAAGGAGCTGCTGATACAGTTCTACAGAGGAAATTATTGAGTCTATCATCTGCACATCTATAACTGTCGTGGTTTCGTTCTGCAAACCCAACAGGACAGACACAGACCTTAGAGAAAATTAAGGACTGCAGAAAAAACAATTACTACCACCTGTAGTACCTGTAGGACCTGTATTACATGAGTCAAAAGAGGGCTGGTTGAAAATATTTAGAGACCCTCACATTCCTGGACATAAACTGTTTCAATTCTTTCCCTCAAAATACAGAACATTGCACACCAGAAAACAACTAGACACACGGACAGTTTTTTCCGCCAAAAGCCATCACTCTGCTAACAATAATTCCCTCGCATCCCTGTTCAAAGTCTATTATAAAGTCTGGCACTACTGTTACTGTCATCACTCCTTATACATCCATCCCTCACCACTTGTGACCTGTATGACTGTAACTTTGTCGCTGGGTATACCTTAATGATTTATATTGACTGTTTCCTAGTTTGATTGATTGCTTATTGTACTGCTATGACTGTCATTAAGTTCGTACCTTATGATTCTGTGAATTATCTTTTCTTTTATGTATACTGAGAAGTATTTACACCAAACAGATTCCTTGTGTGTCCATCACACTCGGCCAATAAAGTCTTCTTCTCTTCTCTTCTCTTCTCTTCTCTTCTCTTCTCTTCTCTTCTCTTCTCTTCTCTTCTCTTCTCTTCTCTTCTTGTTAGCCTTTCAAATGCCAGAGTGCTTCTTTACTTTAATCTGATACGGGTCACTTGGAACCTACGATCAGACTGCTATCCTTCTCTCCTCCCTTGCTTAATCAGGAATACTTTTTTAAAAAAAAAATAGGTAAGTGCTACCCAATGAATCGAACCTCATTTATAGAATTTTGACCAGGCCTCTTTTTGACAGCAAATGGAAGAATTCAACCACGCGATCTTCCTGTCAAGAGAAAAACCAGGATATCAGCACGAGAAGCAAAGGACAGCTCCGGAATTGGGGAAAAAAATTGAAAACTTTCCTCGGGCAATTTTCCAAGGCAGATCGCCCGCTTTGCATTGGCCAGAAGCGGCCGATCACTTCCGAAAAATACAGTCGATCTGTCCCCAAATTATTGATTTAACTCTAAGTCACACACACNCACACACACACACACACACACACACACACACCCCGAAGTTGGATATAAATCTCGGAAAGATTTCTAGAACGGTTAAGGTTCCCTCTGGCCCGCAATCCAAGGCTCGTAAAGGCAAGAAAATTCGTACCAAGATGCCTCCAATCGAAACTCCCCCCACCCTTCCTAAATTTCAGAAAACAATGCAAACGGAACGGGGAAAGGGGGTGAGGGGAGGCCATCGGGATCAAGATGCCTTTGGTTCCCCATCCCCACCGGCAGCCCTGCAAGCCAGCCCGAAGCTACCGCAGAAGGGGGGGGGGGGATGTGAAAGTTCTGCTCTCCGCTCCGCCTGAAGTTCGGCGGCCGCCACCCGGCGCGAGGGGCGAGGCTTGTGGGCGCCCTCCGGGGCTGTGGGTGAGCTCATGACTCCGCTGCCTACCGATCGAAGAGGCGGGCTGAAGCCGGGGGGGGGGCAGTCCCACGGTGCCCCCCCCTCTTCCTCCTCCTCCGCAATGCCTGCGAAGGCGAGGAAGCTTTTCAGCAAACTGCGGCTGCCAGCGCCGCCGCCGCCGCTGCCGCCTCTCGGAGTAGACTCGCCTCGCTGTTCTTGGCAGCGGTCTTCTGCCTTGAGCGGGATGGCCAAAAGGGAGCAGCCTGGGAGGAGGCTCTCGGGCGCCAGCAGAAGTGCAGCGAAGAGGAAGAAGGAAGAAGGAAGAAGAAGGATAAAACGAAGAAGAAGAGCGAGAAGAGGAAGAAGAGGCAGGAGGAGCGAGGAGGAAAACAAGCACCTGGTGTAGTTTACTCGCCTCACCGCAGCTCTTCCGCCAGACCCTCGCCGCCTTCTCTATGCCATGTACAGCCACCAATGAGCACGCTGAAGCAGCGGGCGAGAGGCCGCCCTGCTCCGAGTCCGTCAGCCAGAAGGCGCGGAGGACCTGGCGAGGAAAGCGGGACCCCGCGGTTTCATCCTTATGGTAAGTGGGCTGAAGGGGAAAGGAAAGGCAGGTGGACCGGCTTTGCAAAAGCACACGCAACGCGGGCCCTGAAGGGCGCCGCTCGGCGCCGCAACCAGTCCGGGCGGCTTGGCCTGGATATTATCTGGCCTGTTTCAGCCCGCGCACTCCAGCGCGGAGTTGTTTGTTGTTGTTGTTGTTAATCATCATCATCATCATCATCATCCATTCATTAGTAATTTATTATTATAATTATTCATTATTATTATTTATTTATATTTATTATTCGCTTTGTTTTACCCTGGGTGTTGTGGGGGGGAGTAGAGAAAGCAAAGGAGGGGAGGCCCCGTGTTCTGGCGCCTCGATTTCCTGCTTTTCCTGTCAGGGCGCTTGTTGCGCGTCCTTGAGGGCGTTCGGAAAAGTTGGGGCTCGGGCTGCGCGAGGCAAGGTGGCGGGGGGGGGGGAGAAGGCAGGAAACTGCCGGTGGCGTTTCGCCCTTTCCTCTCCGGGCGCGAGGACTCGGCTGAGGAGAAAGAGGAAGCAGCCCTGGGGGGGGGAGGGGGGACAGGTGCACCCGCGCTGCTTTGTCTCCCTCCCCCGGGAGGGAGGGGAAGGGAGCGACCTGGGAATTGTTGGCCGGTTGGGGCCACGGGGACTGGGCAGGCATGGGCCGGGGAGAACAAGGCTTTGGAGACGAGGGTGGCTGTGAGGCGGAGCGGCGGCTGGCTGTAGAGGATGGAGGGAGCCTTCCCCTCCGGGGGAGCGCTTCTGGGCTGGGTGGTCGCGACGTAGCCAAGCTGGGACTGGCTTCCCTGCCCCCTTTGCTCTGACTGAATGGAAACCATTCCTGTTGAATGTTACTACCTTGGAGTTGAGGGCAATAAATCCGGAAGCGGAGATGAGGGAGATGAAAGGTGTTTGTGTGTGGGACGACGACGACAAGAACCTTTTAGGCAGGAAAATCAAGGGGTGAATTTGGGGGTTATGGGGGCTGAGGGGACTCGAGTAACTCTTGAAGAAAGAGGCAATGAATCAGGGACGTGGGGTTTGAGAACAGCCCTTCGGGGACTGGGAAGATCTTGGAGGAGTTCTGGAAGCTGAAGCTATGTCAGTCACAGCCACTTTTTCTAAGTCCAAACGGCGAGTCTTTTTTGCTCTTTATTTAAGGGAGGAATACATAGGTGTAGAAAGCTGGGATGCAGTAACATCAGGTTCGTGTGGGCATCCTGTTATCATTTGCACTTCAGAGGCAGGGTAGAGGATGGATGCTCTGTGTAATTTGCAGGGTGGTCAGACGGGTCTTCTCTGGAGTACCACACCATGCCTTTAAAATCCCAATTTAGATGTTAAAATATTTCCTTCTGTCCTCCAGTTCACGACTGACCGTACCAAAAAACCACTTTGTGCCAGATATTTTCTATGTACGGATGTAGTCAGAAAATGTGGATTTAGTCATTAAAAAAAAATACATTCTGATTTACTGCAATAGGAATGACCACATAGGATACTATTAAATCATGCTCGGGACCTGTGGATATAAAAAATGATTAAGCCATGCTCAGGATTTGTAGATATTCAATGGATTTTAAAGATGATGTGAGATGGGCATCTCTGGCATATCAAAAGTGACAAGGAAGCCACAAAAATGTAGTAGTTAGTACTAGTTTTTCTTTAGGGAAAAAAAAAGAGGAACAACTATTTTATCAGTTTTCTCAATGGTTCATATTCTTCTTTGTTCACAATGACAAGGCATATTTCAGCTATATGATTGCATACCATACAGCATCTTACAAATAATACCTACAATGTTGCCTGTTTAAGTTTTGATATTAATACTGGGGGCGGGGGAGGGAAAGCTAGAATAGATAACATTTTTATCATTCCTTATGCCCCATTTTTGTATTTCTAAATTTTTATGAGTAGATTATGATATATTATGATATACAACAATCTACTCTTTGCATAAGAATTCAATATGTACATGAAATGCATACAAATAAGAGCTGGGGTTTCCATAAGGATATAAATATATCTTATGAATATAAGATACTACCCTGTATTGAATTGTTTTTTATTTGATTTTTATCCTGCCATTATTTTTACAACTCAAGGCAATGTGCATAAACCTTTCACCTCCGATTTTCTCTTTACAACTCTGTAAGGTGGGTTCGTTTGAAAGAGAGTTATCCAGCGGGTATTCATACATATGGGAGAACTATAGCTCACAGTCTCCTAAGGTCTAATCCAGAGCCTTAACCACCATTACAGGAAGACCTTGACTTACAACCATTCATTTAGTGACCATTCAACATTGCAACAGTACTGAAAAAAGTGACTTATGACCATTTTATCGTACCTACGACCATTGCAGCATCCATATCTGATCAAAATTCAGACACATGGCAATTGGCATTTATTTTATGATGGATCCAGTGTCCCAGGCCATATGATCACCTTTTGCATCCCTCTGGCAAGCAAAGTCAATGGAGAAGCCAGATTCACATAACAACCATGTTACTAATTTAACAGTGATTCACCTAATGGCTACTTAATCCACTGTGGCAAGAAAGATCATAAAATGGGGCAAAACTCACTTAACAATTTTCTTGCTTAGTAACAACAATTTGGGCTCAATTATAATCATAAATAAAGGACTACGAGTGCATCAAACTGGATCTTAGTTATAAATAAACTACAGGTAATCATCAACTTACAACTGTTTGTTTAGTGATGTTCAAAATTACAATGACACTGAAAAAAGTGACTTATGACCATTCTTCACACTTCTGATCATTGCAGGATCCTCATAATCATGTGATCAGAATTCAGATGCTTGGCAACTAGTTCATATTTGTGACCGTTGCTGTGTTCCAATGTTACGTGATCATCTTTTGCAACATTTTGACAAGCAAAGTCAATGGGGAAGCCAGATTCACTCAATCATGCTACCAACTTAATAGCTGCAGTGGTTTACTTAACAACTGTGTCAAGAAAGGTTGTAAAATGGAGACTCACTTAACAACTGTCTCCCTGAACAATAGAAATTTTGGGCTGAATTGTAGTGATAAGTTGAGGGCTACCTCTACTGTTGCATACTTCTTAAGTTCTCTAGTAGGAGATTTTTCATTACTTTCTAAGTATTTAACTGGAGAACCAGGGACTGAACTATTGAGTTTTGTTTCTTCCCTATCTTTTGGGTGAAAGAAACCCTGCAATATCTGTTTATTATAGGATGAGGACAGTCTATGAGAGATTCCTGTGTATTTATTAAACGGATTTATTTATTTGTCACATTTGTATAGCAGCCCATCTAACAAAACACAGCCTGGCTTGTACATAAAATTCTGTTAGGATCAACCTGAAATAGTATGGTATACAAACAACTGGTCTGAGCCATGTAGATTCACAAGAAAATCATTCAACTAGAAAGTATAGTAATTTAATGAAGAGTCTTCTGTCACTTAGCAACATTTTGTTTTCCTCTAGATTCTCCTTTTCCTCCTCTTTCCTATGATTCATTTTGCTCTGTACATATAATCTACAAAGGTTTATGCTCTGATAACAATGTTGGTTTAAAAAAACACAATGTATTTACACTTCTTCTGCAACAAATTCATATGATTACCTCTAGAAATTGTGACACCGCTTTTCTTAGTCTCAGGGGTGTTTATGAGTGCATGCTGGATAACAAAGAAGATGCTATCTATGACTGCATGGCAGAAACCCCACTGTTTTTTCTCACATGTGTCATGTGTGTGGCACATATAAAAACAGGGCAAAGAATTGATGACACATTAGAAGCTACCATCTTATTTATCTGGCCTCTTTCATGGATACCTCTGTTAAATCTGATCCTTACCAAGTGTGGGGACTAATATTGGCTGGAAATATTTAGACTTCTTATCCAATATACGTGAAGAATAACAGATCGGGGAAGGCTAATTCAACATGAAATATGCCAAAATGTCTTAAACCCAAATGGTACACCATTCTACTACCAAGACAGGATGCTAAGAACTACTATGGAAATAACTAGTGAAGAAAGAAATTAGCTAATGCTTAAAAATCTTCCCATAGTAATCTGGTGTATACAGTAGTGCAAGTCACTTGAGAGTGTCTCCTTGAAATAATTAAATGCAATTTCAGCTGTAAGTGGATGACTTATGTTTTTCGTTGCAATTTTTTTCTTATTTGTCTGAAAAATAAATGAAACTTTTTTTCCAGCCTCTTTTTGTTTTTTGCAAATTTGAAAAGCAACAATTTGAAATGTTGTTTCACGGGTAGTATTACTAGCTCTAAAAGGGAAGAAAGGTAGAAAATCCTGAGAAGGTTTCTCCAAAGTAAAATGAGGAGTTAATCTTGCTTTGATCCTTGCGGCAAATAGATGTCAAAATCTCTAACTCTGAAAAATAAGACAGTCTGCCAAGCACTGCTTGTTATATATTTCAGAGGTAAAGGCACCATTATCCCTGAGTAGTCATAATTTTCTTTTCATTTTCTTAAACCTCAGATTAATGTGTAACCCAGACGTCTGGCATTTGATACCTTTTGCTAACTAATCAAAATAACATAACTTCAATTCTACATGTTAAAGGCAGATTAGGGACACTTTCATGGTGAAAAATGGATCTATATGGTCACTAAGAATTGATACTGATTGATGGTACATAATCAACCCTAAGGAAGGAAATTCAAACTAACCAATGATTCTCACTTGACCTATTCATTGAGGGTATGTAATACTTCAGATTCAAAGGTAAAAACACTTTGTCACACAGGGGTGGGATGCTACTGGTTCTGCCCGGTTCTATAGAACCAGTAGCTCTGAAGAGCAGCAGATATCACACTGGTTCTGTGTCTGCTGCTCTTTGACCCACCCACCTCCTGCCTGCCTGGGCTCTTACTTGTCCTTTATTTCCTGCTTTTTCAACCTCAGATGCTTTGTGTGGCACAGCTGAGGTTGAAAAAGCAGGAAAAAAGTGGCTTTTCAGATGCTGCGTACCCGCGCACAGTGCTTTTCAGCTGTCCGAGCAGCACAGCTTAAGGTTTTTTAGACGCACGGGCAAAACATAGTCATCGAACCGGTAGTGACACTGGTTGAATCCCACCCCAGGTGTCACACCATCTGGACAAAACTGTAATAGGTATTTGAAACTGCTTAAGGTGGCCACTTCCTGTCCTCTGAAATAACTTTTTGCTTGGTAAAGTGCTGCAAAGCTAATTTCTTCAGTATCTATTAACATAAATCTGAATAATAAGAGAAATTGAAATGTGTAATTTTATACGAATATGTCATCTTCTTTTCATTGTTTCTGGACACAGAACAGAAAGGTTTAGAATGTAGATTCATCCAAGTGTCTAATAATAAAATCTTGGCAGAAATTTGACAGCACTGCAAATCTAGCTTACTTTGTACCCATTATCTAGCATTGTCTATTTTTTCCTCCCGACACTAGATGCAGCTGTCAGTGTACAGAGAGCGATCCTCCCACAGATGATAGTAGCATTTTAAAAAAGATAATCTGAAAGGTACAGGCAGAGCAGAAACATAGTTTACTTTTCAGAAGGAACATTCTGTATAATTTGTTAATTACCACCATTTATTGATTTCATTCATTTGTTTATAGTCACTGAAATGAGCTATGTTGCAAACAGGCCACTGAGCTTCAGCTAAACCATTCATAATTTTTTGTTCGCTGTAACTAATGACTTTCCTTCTCAAGTTATTATTGTGACCGTTGGCTGATTCTTTGGATAGATTAATTTGGTGCTTGTCTTGCTACCTAGAATGCAAAGCAGTCAATTGATATCTGAGAAGATATGCACAAATAGCTTTTGTAAACTTGTAAAGATTTCCTTTATGTTCTCATTTGTGATCTATTGCTTATTTTCGACACATATGTATGCTTCAAATGTAATACTTATCCAGAATGAGCATTGCATACTGCAGTGCCTTAATGTCCTTTAATTGTACAATATACTACAAAATTTTCACTTGAGATAGTTACAGTAAAAATAAAATATGCTTTTGACAAAGCACAGTTTTTAAACAATTAGCATTGCAACTTCTATAGTCTGTTGGTGTAATTATATGCCTTGTATCACATATTGGTGTAGATAAACTATATGATCACATGAAATCTGTCACATTAATTTTTCTGTATACGTTATTATTACAGGTAGTCCTCAATTTACAGCCATTCATATGGCAATTATGTGAACTTATGATGGCACTGAAAAAAAAGGACTTATGACCAGTGCTTGCACTTACAACTGTTGCAGAGTTCCAGTGGTCACATTATTGCAATTTATGAACTTGGTTATTTACATGTATTTACAATGGTTTCAGCATCCTGATGTCACATTTATGACTTTCAAAACTGGCTTCCAACAAACAAAGTCAGTAAAGGAAAGTGGTTTCCCTTAATAACCACATAACTATGTTTGTCAAATTGGGAGTTGTTATGTGATGATTCACTTAATACCAGATTGCTTAGCAACAGTAATTCTAATTCCAATTATGGTCCTAAGTTGAGGACTACCTGATATTTTGGAAATTAATAACATATTCTGGAGGTTTCAGAAAACAACTAATGCATGTTTTCAGAAGATACAAAAAACAACTATTCCATTGTAGAAAGTTATTTGTATACTTAAAAACTTACGTAGGGAAACATGAGTGATGAACAGTACGACTGATTAGATGGCTGCCTATAACCACCTTTATTTATTTATTTCAACTATTGTCATAACACTATATTGGTTCAAATGTACCATAAATCAATTTAGCATCTGGTTTTTAAAAGAAGCTTACTGTGACACAACTGCATTATCAAATTGACTTATTGCCAGTTGTGTAACAAAAGAAATATTTGGCAGAAATTATGTACTTAACTACATAGTACAAATATGTCTAATAGTATATAATGAGTTATTAGTTTATACAGGATTGAAATGTTCATAAGTATTTAGTCACATTTAACTCACTTTAATTTCTTAACTAAAAGAAATGTAAATTATAGTGATGTTTTTTTTTCTGCAGCTGGTTGAATTTTTTTACAAAATAGTACTATTAAGTGCTATTTTTAGATTCTTATACCATTAAGGAAAGTTCTACCATGAGATGGATGTTTGTTTTAATTGGTAGTATAAATGGTGCCATGGACATCTGCACAGTATATTTAGTTGGGATTTAAAACATATAATAATGTGCTTTTACAGGACAATTATTTTAAGGAGAAGATTTTTTTTAAATAGCTATTCAGTTTTTGTTAAGTCTATTGTAAACAATTTTTAGATCAATAGAATGACTATTGGAACTGAACATGGAGTTCTGTGTACAAATCCCAGCTGCAAATTATTGCAAGCTAGTCATGCTCTTAGCTTCAGTTCTCTATTATAAAATAAGAATGAAAAAGGATTGTTTCATTTAGGTTTTAGGAATGCAAAAGGGTTTGTGGATTCCTCTTGTCTTTCAATAGTTTGACCATAAATTACATTTGATATTATTAATAGGCACTTGAAAGGATCAGTTGCCCACTTTTTTTAATCAATTGGGATGTGAAACATTTCTGCAATACATTTAGCTTCAGAGAACTTAAAAATAATGATCTGATAAGAAAAGGAGGAAGGACTGAAAGTCACAATTGTAAATTCAAAAATTCTAAGAGCGATGGTATGACTCTCGGCCTTTATTTTTTAATCAACCCATCAGAAGTAATCAGAGGTAAAATTATCTATACAAATTCTAAGTCTTTAAAGAATGAGTTTGCTGTTCTGCATTCTATTATATCATAAACTGTTTTATGATAATTTTGTTGTCATAACAAAATTATGGATCCCAGATTTTGGATACATTCTATAAGTTAGCCCATTTGATATATCATGGATCAAAAATGGTTGCCCTATAATGCACTTAAAGTTCTCCTAAATGCTGCTGCGAGATCCCAGGATGGGCTAGACTCCTCCTGATGACATCATCAAGCTGGGTCTATCTTGTATAAAAAGGACTGCCTGTGGGAGTTTCCCCCCAGC
>BHFT01002224.1:0-14489 GCA_004320025.1 Laticauda laticaudata
GCTTGCTTTGGAGTGTAGCATCCTTCAACCCGAGGACCACGCGGTCTCTCATGGCTTCGTCCATGTTGAGAAACTCACAGGCTCCTCTGATATCTCTCAGGGCTGCTACGAAATCTCCAATGCTCTCATCTTCTCATTGATCTTGCTTATAAAATTCGTGCCTTTTAATGAGATTGGAGACCACAGGCGTGTAATGGGCTCTTAGCATTCAGTTTAATTCTGGCCATGCCATCTGTTTTATGTCCCGCGGCTTAGCTAACGCCTTGGCCATTTTGAAAATGGCAGGGCCACAATGCATGAGGAATACGACTCTCTTCCTCTGGTCTGTTATTTCTTGTAGCTCATTGTTTTCCAGGAACATTAGAAAGTGTTCAGTGTATGACTCCCAATCTTCTTCAGCTGAGTTGAACGGTGCGGGTGGCGCATTGCTTCCGGCCATTTTGGTTGCTCAGTTCTTGATGCCGCGTGCTTTGGTCTCACTCTTCTAGAACGATCCCATCTTCATCGCCAGTGTTCTTTTCTGAAAAGAAGGTATGTGAGACAGGAGTTCCAAACAAACAGCTCTTTGTTAAATTCTTAGTGACTTGTAACAGAACAGCCTTGCCGGAGCCGCGGCAGCCCTTTTTATAGCGGCTGCTCGTGGCTTACAGCCAATGACAGCTCTTTAAGCTTTCCTGCCGTCAGGCAGACAATTGCGGCAGTACTTAAACAGCCAATCTGATTGCGCCTTTTCGGCCAATCGGATTTAAGTATTTGAAGTATTCCTATACACAACAATGAGAACCACAGTGAACTCTGCAAGTAGAATTAGAAGTGTGCCAGAATATTCAATAGGAATGTTAAGAGTCAAGTTGCTCAGTTTTCTTGCCCTGACTTCCATCCACAATTATAAAAAGGGGAAAGGAAAGGGGAAAAACAAGATGCTTCACTAAACAGGAAGCACATAAACCAAGCTTTGGTGTGAGGATGTTCTGTGAGCCCTAAAGCAGTTTCCTAACAATCGTAACCTGAATAGAGTCTAAAAAACTTTAGACCCGTTTTGTGGCTTTGATGTAATTGTTACACTACAAGCAAAGGTATAAGGCTTTTACTTAGCAGATAATATATATAATATATACATATATACACAATATATATTTGTGCTGTTTAGCTTCCTTCGGGTATTATCCCACGTCATTGTAGTGCTGTTAAACTTGTAGCAACATTTCAGCAGAATCCCATCTGCCATCATCAGGCTTCTGTATGGATGTGGGTCTCACAGCTCCTGGTGGTCTTCAAATCGAGGCTGGTCCATTCTGATTGGCTAGGAGCCTGGGTTCTATGTCTCATTGGACTGGAGTTTGATTGATTGGTGTTTCTGGTTTCTTCTGTCTGTTTTGTGGCTTTGATTGGCTGGCAACACTCTGTTCTTGTGTTGGAGGCTTTCAGTGCAGCTTGGCTTCGTGTGAAAGGACGGCTGCTATTCATTAGCAAGCTAGGTTTCACCTGGGTGCCTGGTGGGGGGTGTTTGAGTTGAGGCATCAGAGGGAGTCTGGTCTGTGCTCAGATGTGGGAGTGTTTGCTTGGAGGCATCAGAGGGAGTCCTGTCTGTGCTCAGGTGTTTAACAGCACTACAATGACGTGGGATAACACCCGAAGGAAGCTAAACAACACACATGTAAGTACTCGCGAAAAGCTTAAAAAAACAAATATATATTATATATATATGGAAATACACAAAGAAGGCATACCTCTCAGACCCATAGTCGCTCCATAGGAGCACCATTACAAAACTTAGCTAAATCTTACAGCAAAACAACTACAGCCCACTGCTGAAACCGCAGCTTCATATGTACAACTCATACCACTTCTTAGAAATGATCAAAGATCTACATGTGGAACAAGAAGATCTGCTTGTAAGTTTCGATGTGGTTTCACTATTCACTCAAGTCCGATAAAAGAAATTCTTGAAAATCATCAAAATAAATACCAACCAGCTAAAGACCTCATGGAACTAACAGAACACTGCCTATACCAACACATATTTCATATACAAAGGACAAAGATACAAGCAAATTGAAGGAGCCCCTATGGATCACAACTGTCACCCGTCATTGCAAACCTGTTCATGGAAGAATTCGAATCCAGAGCCCTGGCTAATGCCACCAACACACACAACACTATGGCTAAGATACATCAATGACACATTTGTGATTTGGCCCCATGGAAAAGAAAACCTAAACAATTTCCTAACACACCTAAACAGCACAACACCCAAAATCAAGTTCACCATGGAAACGGAAATAAACAAACAACTACCATTCCTAGATGTACTAATCTACAAAAGAACAGATTGTCACACTGGAACACACCATATACCAGAAGAAAACACACACCAACCACTACCTCAATGTCCCAATCCCACCCACCCAGCACAGATAAATTCCGTGGCAAAACACTAATTACCAGAACCAAACGCCTGGCAGATAAGACACATATAAAGACTGAACTATGCACCCTGACTGAAGTATTGACAGCCAATGGCTTCCACAAAAAACAAAATCACCAGCTTGATCCACAAAAACACACCAAGACATAAACAGAGACCTAGAAGACCAACAACCTATGGAACAGCTTCTTGCCCTACATAAGAGGTACTACAGATAAAATCAGTAAGATACTACACAGGCATCACATCAAGACTGCCTTCAAAACAGACAAAAAAATAGCAGCCATCCTTAGAAACTCAAAGACAAAATTGACCTGGAAAACCAAGGCATATACCGAAGTTCCCTGTACATCATGCCCAGCCACATACATTGGACAGACCAATAGAAGAAATAAGTACCCGCCTAGATGAACACAAAAATGCAGTAAAAAAGCTGGAACACACCTCCTCACTAGTCCAACACATGAAAACCACAGGTCACAACATCAACTTCAATGGCACTAAAACCCTAGCCACTATAGAAAACCCCAACCACAGAATCATCAGAGAAGCCATAGAGATTGAAAAAAGACCTGAAAGCATGAATAGAAGAGATGGAGAGATGATTCCAGCAGACTGTCAATCATTTGGAAGCCTGCACTCTCAAAATAGAAAGATCTCACACCACAAAACAGACAAACACCTGAGGCACAAACAGACTCCCTCTGATGCCTCCAACTCAAACACCCCCACCAGGCACCCAGGTGAAACCTAGCTTCCTAATGGATAGCAGCTGTCCTTTCACACGAAGCCAAGCTGCACTGAAAGCCTCCAACACAGGAACAGAGTGTTGCCAGCCAATCAAAGCCACAAAACAGACAGACCAGAAACACCAATCAATCAAACTCCAAGTCCAGTGAACACAGACCTAGACTCACAGCCAATCAGAATAGACCAGACTCGAATTTGAAACCAGAAGCTGTGAGACCCACATCCATACAGAAGCCTGATGATGGCAGATGTCACACTGTGTCATTGAGTATTGGGAGGCCTTTTGTGGATGGGAGGGGGGGTGAATTCAAGCCTCTGGGCTCTAAGTGAAATTGGTGTGGGTTGTCTCTTACCTTCCAGTCTTAAAAACATTTGACACTTTGACATTCTCACTGCTAAGAGGATCTGACAGAGGCTCATCAACAATAGGGCATTGTTATCAGCCTTGGCAGAAATCATAGCCACAGTCTGATGTGAAGTGAAGACTTGCATTTCATACCAGGAGAATGAATGCAATTCAGTGTCAGTTGTTCCCAGTGTACAACTAGGAGAAAGGCAGGAAGTCACTTAAAGGACTAGTCTTCTTCCCACTTCCATCTCCATCATCTTGGAAATAGATTGCAAAATGTTCACAAGCTTTTCTTTTTTAAAATGTGAAAGCAGAGATAAACGTCTCATTATTATACGGTACTTTAATTCAGCTTAGAGGAGTGGGGAGCAGAGGAAACCTATGCACTTCAGCATTTGGTTTCAGGGGTTGGTCTTTACAAGGTCCATAATGGTTGCCTTGGATCTCTTTCCAAATCTTTTCCTTCAAGAATATGGCTGCATTTAACATAGCATTTCCACAATGTATTCTGCATAGCCCATCTGGAAGAATGGGCATTTAAATCCTGACTCAACCAAAATGATGGAAAACATTTTGGAGAAGAAGACTGTAAACAGTCAGAGGTGAAATTAATTCTGACAAGTCATAGTTAAATTCCCATTGTTCAGAAACAACTACTCATTCTTGTTCTTTCTTCCCTACTCTTAAGTGGATTTTGAATAGGATGTTTAATATGAAAGAATTCAAAAGTCCAAGATTGTAGGAAATTGAAGGCCAGTGAAAGTGTTCTCTTTAATGAATGAAGTGTGTTGGCAGCCCTTGAGAGTGCCAGTGAGTCAGGCTCCAATACAGCATCCTAAAGCAACATGTGAAGAAAAAAATCCAGAAGACAGAGAAAAAAATCTACAAAGAGAAATTTAACAGCACAGTTAGGTTTTTAGCATTGTTATTTATTTCAGAATACTCAATAAATGAAGGGAGAAATTAAATACCTTCTTTTCATTATCAGGTCCTCAAACTGAGGTGTTGATAAAAATGACAAATGGGATTTTTAAGTAGCAAATGATGACTTTAGCACCATTTTCTTAGAATAGATTTTTAATATTTGCACACACAGTGCATAAAAACAACTTCATTCAGTAAGCTGATTCTTTCTTCTTTTATTTGTAGAGGAGTTGGAAGGAATTGATTTGATCTAATTTAGGGTAATTAACAATTAAAAGAAAGCAGGGATGCACAAATGGAGTCCTGGCTATTATTATTGTATATTAAATCCCCTTTTTTATTTTTTGGAAAAGAATAGAATAGAATACTTTATTGGCCAAGTGTGACTGGACACACAAGGAATTTGTCTTGGTATAAATACGCTCAGTATACATAAAAGAAAAGATCCATTTGTTAAGAATCAAGAATCATAACATACAACACTTAATAATCACAGGGTACAATCAACAATCAAATCATACTAGGAAATAGTCAATATAAATTGTAAGGATACAAGCAACAAAGTTATAGTCCTACAATCACAAGTGGGAGAGGATAGGTAATAAGGAGTAATGAGAAGATTAACAGTAATAGTAGTGCAGACTTTGTAAGAGTTGAACAGTGTTGAGGGAATTATTTGTTTAGCAGAGTGATAGTTTTCTGGAAAAACTGTTCTTGTGTCTAGTTGTTCTGGTGTGCAGTGCTCTATAGCATCGTTTTGAGGGAAGGAGTTGAAACAGTTTATGTCTGGGATGTGAGGGGTCTGTAAATATTTTCATAGCCCTCTTTTTGATTCGTGCAGTATACAGGTCCTCAACTGAAGGCAGGTGGGTAGTAATTGTTTTTTAAAATTGGTCAAGTCAAAATGGCGAACATACCCAATAGTCTTGCTCTCTATTTTTCTCACAACAGTAAACCTATGAATGGCTCAGGCTGAGAGAGAGTCACTGACTTAAATAACCCATTAACTATCCCAGTTCTGTGCATGGAAAGGTATTCAGAGGGGAGCTAGTTGTCTGCCATTTAACTCTCATACACCAGTTGTCTGTTCTTGTTCCTAAAACCATGTTAGCCTTTGATCCAACATAGCATAATATTATAACCTTTGGACAATTGAAATCAATGGGTTTTCCATTTCATAAACATACTTCTTCAGATGTTTCACTTAAGATGAAAAGCCCAGACAAATCTGTAGAAAATACCTAAGTACCCCCTGGCCAGAAGTCCCTTTTTCCTAGACAGATCTTTCAGTTTACTCTGAATGGTGCCATAGGAAACACCTGCCCTGGGGTCTATCCCATTTTACCCAGATGGTTTCTTTCATCCATGCACTGACTTAGGGTCAGTCTCACAAGCAGGTGTTTTCCCTCAGAACAGCTTTCCTGCCACAATTGAAGTAGATCACAAAGGCTGAACTTGGTTGCCAAAGGTCGAGGGTCTAACACAACAGCATCTGATCCCTTGGGGAACAGGTCTTACCAGATGTTTAATATTACCAAAGCTTATTTGCTGAAAATTGTGATAGAGTGTTCTCAGCATTTGAAATAAATTTAACAAGAATGAGTTTAAAAGCTGTTCCCCCATTAGACAATGTCTGTTCAATGGACAGAAAGGTTAAAGTTAATTTGATCAGGCATGTGTACTTTCTCCAAAATGAGAACACGTGTATTGAGAGGATTGGCCCCATTTGTTGCAATTTTGAGTCTCATTTCCATTTGTAAGAAAGGTAACTACATGCATATGGAAACAATTGATAAAAAGAAGTCATTAAAATTTCTTCTGTTAACCACTACCCCCCTTAATTAAGTAATATATTTGTTAGGGCAAGCAGAAATGCAAATTAGAAATGAAACCAATGATGAGACATTGCAATATTGGGTATGTTTGTTTCTGTATATGAATTGTCAATTGTTGGGCTACAAGCTATTAATTTACAATTTATTTTTTTACAAAGAGGGAAAATGGTGCACACATATAAACATTAACTTAGGGTGATGTTTTCATAACTAAATTAAGTTGAATGAATAACTAAATAGAAGTTGGAAGACTATTTAGTAATATTGCATAAATGGAAAATAAGGATAGTGGGGGAAAAGCATAATAACACCATGATTTGCTTTTGCCAAAGAATAATTTTTAGAATAATTTAACACATTAATTGATATTTGATTTCTTTAACCAAAAAAAGCCATAGTGAAGAAGTGTTGAAGTATGAAAAAATCTTCCTTTTTCATTAAATAAAAATAACAAATGCAAATAAAAATAATGCATTTTGTCAGACATTATTTATTTACTAAAATAATTGTAATCTGTACAGCAAAGATGTACAAGTTGGTATCATTAATGTACTGATGTGTCAAGAGATGACCTCATTCCAAAGTTTCATGTGCATGTTAACTGGTAACAACAAAAGAATAGAATGCTGAGATAGCCCACAATAAAGGGGTCTAGAGCCTGACCTTTCTTCCTACCCCATTCCCTCACAACTGGAACTGCCAATGGAGAAAGGGAAACTACCATAAAACCATCTCTTTCCAGCTTCATAAGCTAGTCAATAAAACGGCAGTGATTAATAGTCACAAAAACCATTTTATTGAGGGCTAAAATGGATGTAGCATCCTATCTCAATTCATCAACAAGTGGAATTTCTGTAGTATTATAACCTGGTATAAAACCTGACTGAAAAGGCTTTACATTCTGTTTCCTCCAAGGTTCTGTGGAGTTATAAACCATCTTCTCAACAATATTTATCAAAAAGGAAAGGTTAGAAACTGGAAGAAATTGTCCAGTTCTTTTGAATTCAGTGATGCTTCTTGAAGGAAGATCAGACCACCATTTCTTTCAAAAAAAGTGGAACCACTGAGTTCCCTCAAGGAAAAATTCACATGGTATAAAGGTCAATAAGAGTAACTTTGGGAGGCAGATTAAGAGACACAACCTTCATGATAAAATTATCCTCAGCTCACAGAAAGAAGAGAGATTCTTAGAAGGGACACTCCCTAGTTTTCTGGAAAATAAAAATAAGGAAGGGAAGAAGTTTGTACAGTGCTGTGGGCTGGACAGACAAATAAACAAACAAACAAATAAGGATTTTCATAAGATTGTAAGATTGTGTTACTGTAATCTTATAATAAACATAGTGTTAATACTCACAATTTGTACTTCTTGCCTGTAATCCCTGAAAAAGCTGAAACATGGACCCAACCACATGCCATCTTCTGAGAGGCCTTGACAAGTCAAGAGAGCCAAGAATCCAAATCCTAGGGACTAAGATATTGTCCATTTAATCAGGAAAAAAGCCCCAGATATTTTCCCAGATAACTAAAAGTGATCATGTGCTAGTAAATTCCATGGGGACAGCTGCACAGCTGGAGTCCATCTCCAATTGAATCCAAATGATTTTATCCAACAGATGCAGACAATTCTCATCGCTCTGTAACTGTTTCCCAGTTTCTCTTAGACTAGGTCATCCAACTATTGCAACAGTGGGTGTTCTGCTGCTTTTACCATCACCAACTTAGTAATACTTAATAAAGGCTTTTCAGTGTACTTAGTTGGATTTGCTTTCCTTCAGCATTTTATTTCCATTTAAAATCACATTGCCTGTTGGAATTCATGAATTCTGAGTTCACGCTGTTGCTATCCAGTCCAAGGATATGACTATTTTCTTGTTCTAAGAAGTATCTCAGGCTTTAGTCAAATCATGCAGCAGAACCTCTGGAACATCCCAGAGTTACTTCTGAAACCCAACAAGCTCTCTGGGACAGAATGATGTAATAAATCTATCCTGCCTATAGCAATGGTAACTGAAGAAAACCCAAAAGGGAAGTGTGTGTGGGGATAACATGAAATTCCTGCCAAATACTGACACTATCTTCCTCAAGAGTGGCCTAGCCCCTATCTCTGATTGTATCTCCCTTGTCCAACACTACCATCTTTTTTTTTTTTGCTTGTATTCTTTCCCCTTGAGAGGCAACCCAAACCTTGTCCTTTTCCTAAGTCAAAGAACCCCAAAACACAACCAGGTAATATGTTATTCCAAATAGGTAACCAATACAGGCATCCAGGATGCTTCTGGTTACCACTTAGCACTCTAATTCTGGTCACTTTGTCTAGATACTCTTCATGTCCAAATATGTGCCATACCAACTTTGTCTTTTCTTCCAGCAGACAACATCTCTTCCCCAGGCCTTTCCATCAAAAGCTTTTGAAACCAAGAATGAAAAGTCACACTCTTTTAATTTATCAAGGTTTCAGGTACTTGAAAAAGACTCGGAAGTATATCTAGTTGTAATGGTATTTGGAAAAATAAGATGACAATGATTTGCATTGATTCTAGTGTCTTCCTGGCTATAATTTATAAGTTATTGATTTATTTTATTTATTATTATAATCAAGTTATTGATGGGGACATCACCTTTTGAATGGATGAGGTGGGAGAATGTCATAAGATTTTTTGTACTTTGCTTCCTTTTACATTTGACATATTTTCAATCTTTTTTTTTTAAAAAAAGAAGATAAAAGATATGCTACCTCTGACCATTACAAGGATTTGATATTATTAAAAGAGTAAAAGTAGGATGCCTGGGTGCCTGTATTGGTTACCTTTTTGGAATAACATAAAATAGGATAGAGCTCTTGCTTCCTGCTGCACAGCTATATGTTTGAGCAATTATGCATAATACTTTTGAAAATAAGTAAACAGATAAAATTTGCTTGTAAACTTCTGAATGATATTTTAGGCAGAAACCCAAATTTTAATTTAGATAGCTATAGAGGAAAAAGAAGCAAGAGAAATGGCATAAAGTGTCTTGTGGTAATCAGTCAGATAGCTTGTAGGTTGCAGGTAAGTCAACAATAATTTCATATAGCAAATATTTTAGGGATTTTCTAGCTTCCTTCCAACATAAATTCAATTATTATATAACATCCTATGAGACAGATGATAACCATTCATTGAATATGTTCATTTTCTTTATAATTGTTCTGATCAAGCAGATTTTTCTATTTCTTTTCTTTTTTTTAATCGTGATGGTCTATGCAAAATGTTTCAAAAATATTACCTCTCCCTTTTGTCATTAGAAAGCTGGTCATTAATTACAAAGCCTTGTATTAAAAACCTTCTGAAAACAGAAGCATGTTGCTCAGAGATCTGAATACCTCATGCCAATCTTCCCTGATCAAACAAATGTATCTCATTAATAACAAATGCCGGTGTCCATAACAAAGATATGGAGTATTTTTAGTGTCTGTGAATAGTCACCAATTACAAGCCAAACTATCTTCCAAAAATGTTTGAAAATATTTTAATGCTCCTTGAATTCATAATGATTTCTGCTAGAAGCAATATCTGGTAAGTTTTAAGTTAGGAATTCATGTTTTCTTAAGCATCAGTGTGTTCAACTCCCCTTATTCCCAGGAAAGTGATGGCATTCTGTACTTCTTTTCCATTTCATTGTATTCCCTGCATACTTTCTCTCCTGCATTACAAAAACAGATACAGCAAAATAATGACGATGATGGAAGTAAAGCCAATTTTTGAGTTTCCCCACTGGTTAGGTGGAGACAAAGTTGGCCAGCTCACAGGAAATATTGAGCATTGTGAGGACATTCATGAAGCACCATGAAAATGCTTTGGAATCAAAATGCTAGAGGTGACGCTCATTAGAAGCACTCTTATGGATTAAATCTATATTTCCCACCAGGTCTTTTGCCAACTTTGTTTTGTGGTTAGAGTGAAAATCCGTGATAACAGTAGGGCTCAATTGATAGTTAAAGAAGCTATCAAAGATTTGAGATAAGGCTTCCAGGAGATGTCATATCCTGAACATTCTTAAGATGTTGGTAAATTCTTCCAGCACTTTGACAAACTGGTCTTCATCATGAATTCTATGTCTCTTCCTCTGAAGTGGATTTTTTTCCCCAAGATCCAATCTGGGTTGGTCACTGGGTTTAAGTGGGGTCTTTGGTGCTCAGTGAGTTTGCTTTTTTTCCTTGCAGACATTTAATTAACCCAGCTAGGTAACATCATCACTGTAGCTTTTTAGATGTTGATTGGGAGTGTTGATGGCTGCTATTAAGTCATTGATTATTGTTTCCTTATGCTGCCAAGCCCTCACCTCTTAAGTATTTGATAAGCTGATGGTAAAGCAGCACTCCTGTTGACTGATGAGGGGCCCATTATCCAGGCTTCAATCACTTGGCTGTTTTTGTGCTTGCTCATCCAACAATCTTAGTATTTGCAAAATTGAATGCATGTCCTTGTTCATTACAATGTTGATGTTTGAAAGTTCATGTCAAAACCTCTGGTCCTGATAACTGACCCAGATTGGATTTGGCAAATTTATCCTGGGAATTGAACCTTCCAGGTTAGCCTTCATTTATGAGGATTTTTTTCATGTTGAGTTAGGACAGAGACCAAACTCATTTTCTTTACAGTATTAATACGCACTGTATTGATCTTGTAAAAACGTTTTTATTTTATTTATGAAACAAATTGGTGTGCTTAGGAATAAAGTTCCAATTATTATGTAATCAATACTTAGTGTGAATTCTTCCGTCTAGCCAATCGTCTCCCTTTTCTCTCATTTGCTACAGGGAAAGGAGTATTCTACAGTGGAAGGAAAAGTAAAACATTATCAAGGGAATATTACCTATATTCCCTACAGAATTTCCCATTCTTTTCTGCTGTTTGTTTAGAACACTGCCTTAGGCATATGACAAAGGGTAACCCTTTCTGCTAGAAATTCAGTGAAAGTATTTGATCACTGATATTGTTTTAGTCCATCTTCATTTTATACATACGTCTGCCTCAGAAAAGTGTCTCTTTTTTATTCTACTAACCTGGAAGCTTCAATATCAGTAGAAACATTGGCATAATTCAACTCATGTAAACAATTTACTCATCTATTTTTAAATTCCTTCTCCAGATTAAATAGGTGCTCTCTTTCTTTTACGATTGGGTTCTGGTTTGATTAAGAATCAGGAAACCATACTGGATTGCCAAGATGCATGCATGTGTTTATGAAGTCAGCAGAAATGGAGTTCAGCTTGAAGAGATTATATTTTTACTGCTACTTCCTTTGTTTTCAGAAAGATCTCTACCTATAATATGTATTTCCTGCAATAAAATTTGCAAGGGTCAAATTTTCTCCCTGATTCACATTTCCAAACAGACACAAGAACATTAGATAAATTAGATAAGAATATATGGTAATAAAGTTAGATGAAAAGATGCACTGAATATAATTAGGAAGCCATGCCAACAGCCATATCACAATGCCTCTGGAATTGTTTTGTTGCTTTATCCCTTGATTTTATTCCTGAACTTCTTCCTCCCACTTTTTCAAGCCAATAGCGATGGAGCTACTGTTTCTCCTATGAGCTGTTCAGAGCATCCAGTAGTGGGAGGTGCTTAGTCTCCACATTCAAAGGCTGAGCTTGATTTGTGGAACGCTCCTCCTCCACCACGTGACTCTTCAGCATTCCCCAGTTTTTGCTCAGCCTCGTGCGAGACAGGCAGTGATTTGGATACTTCCTTGACTGAAACAGGAATATTAGCAGGTTTGATTGCAATTCGGTTTTCCTTTGTTTTTTTCCCAAGGCAGATGGTCTGACACAGTACAGTCGTGCAGCATAAACTGGCTGGAATTTCGCACAATACACCTGGCCCCCTTTGCATTTCTTCCCCCAGGTAATGCGCATCAGCACATACTTGATACTGACAGACATTGTAACAGTCAAATCTCACATAAACAAGCAGAGGAGCACACAATCGAAGCAGCTAATGCGGAAGCGGAGCGCCTGTGCGCTGGGCAGGAACACATACTTTCCATCAAGGCAGAACACATTTAGGGTCTGTCAATGCACAGCCAGATGGCTAAACGGGGCCCACCATTGAGCAATCGGAGTGGCGCTTCCTACCACCCATCTCTGTTCAGAAAGCGGCACAGACATTTGGTCAGCCGGTGTGGACCTATTTACTTCCCTCTCAACTTCCAGCTCCCCGAGATTCTTTCAGGTACCAATCCAAGGGGTGGAGAATTTCAACTCACTCCGCTGTAGTTGGCCCTGGGTCTCCTGTAGTTATCCTCCACTTCTGTTGGTTCCCAGGTCCATCCAGAAGTTACAAGAAATTACTTGCGGAATTACTTCTAGTAGCAACTTACTGGCCAAGATGGCCATGCTTCGCAGACCTCCGCAGTCTCTTGGTAGCTCCTCCCTGGAGAATTCAGTCAGAATCTCAAACTCAGGGCCCCTTCAACATCGGCTCTCAATGGTTACATTGACCATCTGGAGGTTGAGCGGAGTGGATTGAAGGGTGGAAAGGTCTCCATAGGCGTTATCGAAACTATCCTAGCTGCCAGACCGCCCCTCAACAATTCGCATGTTACAACGTTTACCTTCTGCAAAAAAGTGTCGTAAGTTTCAAATAGATCCTGCCCTCTCCTCTTTGTCGCTCAGACTCTGGAGTTTTTACAGGACGGATTTTGATAAGGGGTTGTCACTCAAAGCAGGTGGCAGCCTTGGCATCAGTTCTCACTTGCGAGGGCCTCAGTTCTCTTTAATATCATCCATACATAAGGTTTTCCTCCCTCGAGGAGCCTCCCAATTTACACCTCTACGCAGTGCACGTTATCCCATCTGGGACCTTATCAAGGTCCTTGTGGCTCTGACAGAAGGACCTCTTGAACCTTTGAAAACCGTCAAGTCTCCACTTCTGACGTACAAAAGTAGTTTCCCTTGTAGCGATCACTTTTGCTCGTCATGTTTCGGAATTGCAGCCTTGTCCATCAGACAAGATATCTCTGCCATTTTCATGCTGATCGAGTGGTTCTTTGCCCCAATCTCATAATTTATGCCCAGGTCAATTCGGCCTTTCATAGAGCAGCAAGAGCTTATTCATAAGTTTGATGTGAGGTGTGCACTGCGAATCTATATCAAGCGTACAGCATTTTTTAGGAAATTGGAGGCTTTATTTGTGTTCTTTCAGCCCAATACTCAAGGTTGCATAGGTCTCACCATCTATGAATAGCGCTTGGATAAGGGCTATAACATATCAGACCCAACTCTCTGCAGGTGCCTAAGGGCATAACAGCTCATTCAACACAGGAGTGCAGCAACTTCGCGCAGCAAAGGGTCACAAACAAGCATCAATAACTGAAATCTGTTGGCCGCAGCTTGGGCTTCACCATCAGCCCTCTCCCATTTACGACACTCACCACCATCGCCCTTCATTAGACACTACAAAATTGATGTGTTTGCTTCTGCTAAGGCTTCCTTTGGCAGAAGAGTTCTGCAAAGGGTCCACAGAGGAGATTCCAGACCAGACGGAGTCCCTCTCATAGGATAGGCCAAGCTTTGGTATGTCCCACTACTGGATGCTCTGAACAGCTCATAGGAGAAAGGGCGTTGATATTTACCTGATACGCCCATTCTCTTTGAGCTGTGAAGTGCATCCAGCCCCACTCTTTTTTTCCGTCTGGTGGGGTCCTGTTTCGGCCAATGAACTATTTGTATGTGAGGATGAGAGCGCTTTTTTCTCTCATCTTTGCCAAAACTGGGGAACGCTGAGGAGTCACGTGGTGGAGGAGGAGCGTTCCACAAATCAAGCTCAGCCTTTGAATGCGGAGACTAAGCACCTCCCACTACTGGATGCTCTTCACAGCTCAAAGAGAACGGGCGTATCAGGTAGGTACCAACGTCCTTTTTCAGTTTTAGATTTCTGCTACTAATGATCTGCTTACACAACAGTTTGATGACATGAGCATCAGGAACTTCCACTTCATTGTCATCAACCATGCACTAAGGTCTGTTTGGAGGATGTTGAGACAGAAGTATAATTTCAACTTCAGTCTAAAATGAGTAAAGCCCATGTCACACTGACCAATGGATGCAAAAAGGACACAGTGGACGAGCAAAATGTTCCATCCGTTGTTATCCGCTATCAAAAGGGGCAAAAATTTGCATAACCGGAGCAGATAACACAGACGCGGGGAG